>JAYMSR010000048.1:0-36735 GCA_036897825.1 Plantago rigida
ATACTTTTTCAAAAAGAGACAGACACAGACCTACAACTATATAGAGAGAAGGTATGCTCGTCCAAGTCAAGTAAAGAATCAAACAAATGAAATAATCCAAAAAACAAAGAACCAAAAAAATCTCTTTTTCATATCCATATTACAAAAGAAAAGTTGGTTGCAGCCTAAGTTAGCAGTAAGTAATCTAATCCTAGAAAGAAATAATAGAGAAATTCATCCATGAAATTTTCAAAGAAATCTTGGTGCAATCCTTCTGTTACGTATGGCATTGACCAGAATAACTGAAGTAAGATAGTAGAAAAAGTGGTACGTATATAAAGGTAATAGAGAAAATGACTTGAATTCATTTAGAGATTTGCCGGTGTGAATGCTCCACTCACTGGCATAGCTTGTTGCAGCCTCTGACCTCACTCACCAGACGACGGTTCTATAAACAAAGCAAGCTTAAAGTTTCTTACAGGACCTCTCACCCTATTAAGCTAGCATCGGCGATCCCTCTTCTGTATGATTTCTCATTCACTCTGCTCAGAATCACAACTCGTACTCCTAGAATTAGAAAGGACTCACCCGAATATCCGGTCATCCACACAGCCACCCCTTGTTTACAGTAGGCATACTCATTCATGATAGCAAGGAAATACACTACCACCATCAATCTGGGAAGTTTTTCAGGATCCGGGCAAAGCATCCATTGTACCTAACATACAGAAGCGAAAGCACCCTCTTAACCATACAAGGACATTTATGTTATGTTCCTAGCTCTTTTCGCAGAACTCTTTCTTCCTCTCCAAGACGCCTTACCTATCCCCCACCGAACATCCATTGCACCAAGCAAAACACCTTCTAATGTTCTCGAGTGTACCTTTCCATGCAAGTAAACATGTAGTGACCCGCTCGCACTTGCAAGGGAGATAATGAAGTTTGGAATCTTTTTGGGTACTTTGCTCTGGGTACAACGCCTTGGGTGTGTGTCTAAGTAAGGTTCGTCCATGTGACACATTAGGTCCTGATACCAGTGTCTGCTATTGTAAAAGGTCTTCCTGGGTGCCTCACTTGTATGTATTTGTTGTCATTCTGGGGCATAAGGAGTCATCATCTCCAGTTAATCTTTCTTTTTGAATCCTACTCGTTTTGGTATGTATATTTGATATAGAGAATGTATTCCTCTTCCTATATTTATGAAATATTAAAGAAATGGTCAAAAAAAAGGTTAGAAGGAGTTCACTGAGTTTCGGATTTACGACCTTTACTTTAAGAGGAAAGAAAGAAAACACATTCTATAGACTATATAGATCTACCTCTACCTTGTGTCCTATTACCTAATTCTATCAAAAAGAAAGAAGCGGAAAAAACTAGAACTTGTATAGAAGAGCTATGGTAGAATATATTAGAATAAGATTATTCTTAGCCTCTAAAATACTTGTTCTATTTTTTTTGATTCAACCTATATTTCTTACAAACTCTTTGACTGGTTTTGACTACTTTCGACCGAGGGAGACTTAAAAATTCGTGAATTCGTCTCTATCTCTACATTATGAATTAGAATTCTGAATGAATCCTTATTATCTCGATCAATTGGGTATAGGAATGAAAAAAGTCAAATTGTAGATTTCAAACTTGTATTTCACATTTTATTTTTTAGAGTCTTTCATTGGTGCAACGCCATTTTCCTTTTGTTGTAGAATATTTTGAATAGTTCTATCATCTTGTTATTTTCTTTTGAAAAAGGAAATGAATATTAGCTGCGGAGCTTTTCTCTTTTTATGTTTTATAGAGGACTTGATGTTGATTTCCTAGTAGAGTTTTTCAATAACTTAAACAACTGTTGCTGCGAGTTCATAGTTACAACATTCCTTCCCATTCGAAGTTATCCCAAGGAAGTGCTGCCCTTTTTTTTTTTGACCTAGACTCTATTTTTTTGATTCCTAACAATTGCTTTGAAATACGGTAGGAAATGTTACAACTTTTAACCCACTATAACACTCAAAAAAAAAAAAGAGAGAGAACTAGAATAGCTATAAGGTGATTTGTATAATACTACTGACGACAGGTATACTCGGAAAGAAAAACCAATCGTTCGTATATTATCTATTAATCTATAGATAGATGTAATCACTCTTTTCTCTTCTTAGTATTCGCTTGGACGAAAAATAGCAAATAATGAATGAATGTCGTGAACTTGGATATGTAGAATTTTGGGTGAAATAATTTATACAAACAACTGCTACTACTCTACCAAAATACAAAACTAATAGTAATCAAAATAGTGAAGAAAAGATAAGAGAAAATAAAGAAATAAGCGCCACAAGAAGAAGAAGAAGTAAAGACGACAGGTGTCCCTTTTGAAAGAAAGAAATAAAGTTCTATTAGAAAGTCGTTTTGAGGATATGGTACCTTGTTGGGCGTAATGGTGTTAAGAGGTACTAAGGCATGGCTACACTAACTATTCCGCTCTCTTCCTTTTATGTGCCAATTGTTACTTTGTCCAGGCATATCTTTTGATTCACTAAAGTAGTCCATTCCAAAATAATAAGAGTTTCGAACCGAAAGATAGAGTCTCTACTAACCACCATCTCTGTATTATCGCTCAACTATATATATAGAATATATAGTTAGTATTGGGGCAGAAAAAATTTGTTTCTAAATCTAAATCTTCTTCGTCTATGTTAACCCTTCCTTTTCCAGCAAGCAATTAATTAGGTTGGTTTAAAAAATCATCTCCCATTATTTCAATCAAATAGTACTACACATAGCTAGGGATGTTATGAAGATCAAGAAATTTCGGGATGGGGTGGGTACTACATATAGAAAAGTCTAGAAACATTTGCTACAAACTAATACTCTATCTAGAAGAGTTGTCTTAAGTCGTCAATTAATGTACTTCAAAGAGAAAAGAGAAGGAAAGGACTACATTAGAAGTCAATAAAAAAAGCAGTGATGAAAACGTTCTAGTTGAAGATTCCAAGCATAAGCCAGATGTAGAAAAGAAAGGAAAAGAGTATGTTACCTTGATCTAAGTAGATTCTCGGTGTGTATTAATATCATTTCATAAATAATAGATCTTTTTTAGAACATGTTTCGAATAAAGAAGTCTATTTCTATTTTGGAGTTTTCCTTCTTTCTAGATAATAGAAACAGTGAGTCAAAACCCGGGCACAATCAATCAATAGGTCGGAGTATAATAAATAGAAGAGCCTAAATATGTACTTACACACTTTTTTTATGATGTGAAATGCTACTTTTATATGATATGTATATGGATTACCTACCTTTGTCGAGAAACCAAAAGGAAAAAGACAACATATTCTAATCTAAAAAAAAACAACTCTTGGAGGATTAAGAAATTATTTTCTAACGTTTGCCGCTACTTACAAAACATCTTTGATACGGTGGTTAATTTCTACTGAACGAGAACGAGTTCGGAAAGAGTTCTATAGGATTCTTTCTATAGGCTAGCTAGACCTAATGAAGTGCGTGCAATTAGCACTAATCCGTTATTTATGTGCAAACCTTGTGGCAGAGACAGGGTAGAGAGGGAAACACACGATTCAACATTCTTACTATGTTCCACCAAAAAGAAAATCTATCTATCTAATTAATCCAATAACTCTAAATTTCTATTCTATTCTATGTTGTTGGGTTAAGTTAGAATACTTTCTTTTTTCTCTTTGTATTGTAAACGAAATAGATCTCTACTTAAGAAGAAGGAAAAACCTGTCTTAGTCAGCTAAAAAAAAATCAGAGTCTTTCAACCCAAGAAGCGTCTTTCTTTGTTTTATTTCTCATTTTCTTTTCTCATTTTCTCACGCCTACCTTCTCTTCTTTTGTTTGCTCTTTGCTTTGTTGGTGGGATGTGTACTCTGTTTTTTCTGTGCTTATTATGGATATGGAGTGGAGTAAATTCAAATCAAGAAGAGAATTAGTATTATCTGTTTGCACGCTGGTTGTAGAACTTAGAAAATGAAATTCTAAATGAATTGACTGAGATGTGTGCCCCAAATATGTCTTATTTTGTCTTTGCTTTGAATATTCCCCTTTCTCATCTATATTTCTTTTGAACCTGAAAGTAAGTTATTCTTGACTAGAAATGGAAGAAGAGGCAACTCTTTACGTAAACAAGAATTTCTCTTTTGATCTATTTTCCAATCCTATACTTATACTAAGATACTAATAGAGGAGTCTGAGAGCTGCATCCAAAAAAAGGAGAACTCTTGCCCTCCTTAACATTCTATTTTCATCTAATCTATTATATATAGTATATGTACTAGTACTAGTACTAGACTCTATCACTTTCTCGAAAAACTTGAAAAAAAGCAAGGAGAAAGAGTCTTCTGGAAAAAGTATTCTATCTGAACACAACTCACGACATCCTCGACAATAATTGGAAATTTCTGCATAGGTATAGAAGTTGGAAAGAATAATGAATGGAATGATAACGTACTCCTTTTTTATAATACACGGTGTAACCATACTCCATCTAATCTAAAAGGAAATAAATAGTGTTGAAGGTTGAAGATAGCTATTCATTCAAAAAGACGGAAGGGGCAAATAATGGATCAGCTCACCTATGAGTTTCTTAAATATTAAAGAAATTGATTTGGTTTTGCTTGTGGTTCTTTCTTACTAGTCGATGAAAAAGTCGAAAACACAAAGAGGTCAAAAAAAATCTACGTACGGCTCATAGAAACTGGGAGTGGCTTTGGCAGGAGAATAAAGTGTTGAAATAATAAGAGAAATAGTTCATTATATACCTTATACCTTGATTAGACATATTAGACATTCCTCTTTATTGATGTAGGGGTGATTACTACAAAAAGTGACAGGCACCCCTTAAGCATGTGTTCTAGAAATAGACATCTGGAATAGCCCAGGGATCATTACTGTTTTTTTTTAGAAACAAACCGGCTTCGAAGACATCGCATGAGCAGAAACAAAATAGAATGCCCTGACCGTGAAAATACCCATTTTTTAACCCGATCAACCTTTGTACAATAAATACTAGTAGATAGAATTTTGCATATTGTGTTAAGTCTTTCACTTTTCTTTAGGGCGTTATTTTCCCCCTTTTCGTCTATCCCAGGTGATGCGGGAGTAAGGAGGACATAGAGGAAATCAATTTTAGGATACATGCATTAAGCAAAACCAAATCATAAAACTCAAGAGAAAGCTGTCAGATCTTTTGTTGACAAGTATTCAGCCAAAAAGACTTGATTCTAAGCGAACAGGCCAAGATCCAAAAGAAACTTCTATAGGTTTCGACTAAAACACAAAATGAAGTAACAACATATTAGATATGCAAAAGGCAATTGGTAAATAAGGAAGGTTCCTCGAAATAATCCAGCAGAAAAAAGTCCACAAGCAGTTTTTGTGATTTCTTCCTTCCACCAAAGCATAAATCATCTGATGAAAAGGAACTAACCGATAGAAATAAGCGCGTTTTAGAAGTGTGAGTTGTGACTATATGTTCTATAATAATTCTGTATAACAAAAGAATGTTTACCCAATTTCGAAGCTAGCTCTTACTTACCGACACATTTGAGTGAATTTTTCATATCCAAATGTGTTCACTTATTTGTAACTATGACTATGCCTGTTTTATGACAACCCCTTTTGTGGATTTTGCTCTTTTATTCCAATGCTTTCTTATTTCCTTCCTCGCAGATCCACCAACAATTACCACCGCTATAAAAACCACGAGATAGAAGGCGATAAATATCAGCATGTTTTGAAAAAAGGTTGCTCGAATTGCAGTTAAAACAACAGGAGCAACTATCTATTTACCATTTATTCTTGCCAAATATCATGAAATATCATTATCAGAGTATCGCCTATGTCCCATTTATATGTCGTTACCTTCTATTGTCACTATTTCGTGAGTACTATTTTAGAAACCACTATTACCTACATTTTTTTGGTTGTTTTTTTAGATAGAAGAAGAGGTTTACAATGTCCGTACTAATTAAAGACTAAAAGGTAGAAACTATACCTTCTTAGATAAAAACGCTAGATAGTACGTACTTTGTATCGTAAAAGTTTATGCCACAACGCCGTCAAGTAAGAAAGAGAAAAAAGAAAGAAAGTAGGTGTACATTGATTGTCTGCAGGACTTATCCTCGATATTATCATTTTACATAGAGCTTAGATAATCTAGGATTGTTGTTCTATTGAACTTTTCTTCTTTATTTTATTTATGTCCTTGTGGATTCTCATTCATTTAAGAATAGTTACCTCCGCCTCAATGTCGCCTTTATTTACATCGATTCTTGTTTGTCCTGTATCATATTCATAAAAATGAAGAAAAGTCTGTATCGTAACGAAATATAGAATATCAACTTTTTTGTCGCCATACCATAACCGTGTCAAAAGGAAAACAAAGAAATATGTAATAATAAGAATCCCGTAGATGCAGATCAAATTCTTCTTTATACTCTTAGTCAGTCCTACGTTGTTCTCTTGTTGGATTTCTTTTCTGAATATTTCTAGAATTTTCTAGTTGCCGATAAAAATGGCATGAGTAAACATGTGCTTTGGCCGAACATTTTTTTTCGTAGATCAATGCTCCGGCTCCTCTTTGTTATTACCAGGCGATAATGCAAAATCAAATTCGTACAGCACTTTCTTTTTGCTTTTCTTTTTGAAATACTAATTGAAGAATATTCATCACCATACTTTGTTTATTTCGTCTGGCTAAGAGAAATTCCTTAAAGTTTCTAGTTTTCCTTCCAATAATAAATAATATGTTAATTAGATGTAGATCTTTTTTAATGAAATATAGGGATAGTTGATCAGAAAGAAGTTCGGTTGGGTGAACATTTAACAAACAGGATCCAATCCATCAATCAAACGGAGCACTACAAACATGAATTTCTCGTCCACACAAAGATAGCTACTCTTTTCTTTCTCATTTTTTTCGTATTTTTATTAGTTCTTTTGACTTTCTTTTATTTGGTATAGGTTATACCTTCATTGTTATTGTTTGTTGTGAAAACTGACTCCTAAACAAAGGGTGCATTGGTGTTTGCCAAAAGTCGATTCTATTTATTTAGCGGTGGGTCAAAACAGGGGTGGAATTGATAAGAGAACACAGTATACCTGTGACTTGCTTCTAAGAGAGGAAGAGGACTACCCTTTTTTTATTTAGGCAGGCCTATATCTCACTTACCGCCCTCTTGTAGTAGCTTACAATTAATTAGTTAACAGTTGGAATATTGTGTTGTTGTATTTACAAGGAAATGTATTGGTGATCCACGCCTTCTTTATAGTTCATTATGATAACTATTGACTATCATAGGTATGAGTTTCTTTCTCTGTTAGGTTCTCCTCTTTTTGACTAGAAATTCAAAGCTATACTTGTATCATAAATGACATCAATTTTCCACTCAGTTTGGACTAAAGTTTATCCTCCTGTATCTTTTCTTTTTCTTAAGAAATGTCTAAACCTGTAGTTGCTTTGTTCGCGAAATGCTATGAACCTTTTTATGTGTGGATAACCTTCATTATATAGATCTATTTTTTTGTTGTTGGTTTTGTTAAATGCGCGGGATATTCTATATATATATATATAGATTGACTTTGTTTAGAGTTTGTCATGTTGAAGGAGGAAGAAGAACAGGAGAAAAAACACAACCTTACTACTATTTGACTGTCAAAAAAGGATCTACACAAGAGTTCGAACTGCTTTTGATTAACACTGGGTGACATCTTGCTTTCTAAAGAGTCTATTATGTTATTTACCGTCTTTTATCTCTATCTCTTATCTGCGCTTACCCAACTCTAACCTAATTTATTATCGATTATATACAACTACAACAGCACTTAAAGAGTTAGTTGCTATAATTCAAAGCACCAAAACCAAAGAAAAGATATTCTAGTCTGCACGGATCGGATAGTTGCGTTAGGACAAATGACAAAGAGTCAAGAAGGAACCGAGGAAGCTCAATTATATAAAAAATTAGAAAAATTTAGAAAGAAACGTTGTGTCGCATTACCTATCATTATTACAATAAAAGCAAACCTAACATTGTGAAAAACAAGAGCAAGGATTTCAGAATACAGAATTACAGTAGGAAATAAACTTAGCATATGACAGATCTTTTGGTATAGAGACTAAAAGAAAATAATACAAAGAAATTCTAAAAAATGACTAATATAGGTAATATAGTATATAGTAGTAGGCTTTCACCGCTAGAATTTATGAAAAAGTTTTGCAAGGACTTTGGACTTTGCTAGTAAGAAATCCAACCTCAAGAACAAAAAGAAGACATACCAGCCACAGGCCTCTTGATTGAACAACAAAAAAATAAGTTGTATATAATCCAAGGAAGCAAGTGTACCCACCCGCTCATAAGCGAATACGAACTAAATGAACATTCCATACTCATATTCATTCATGTTGTACTCAATTTCAATGAAATAAGGATAAGAGAGAAGTATCCAACCAAGCAAGATAAAAGAAACAACAATGTATGTAATAAACAAACCTATATGTATAGTAACCCATAACTAGTATGTATAACAAGGGATATTGGGCTCACGTATCGAAACAGGAGCGAACTCTACGTGCTGAGGTACCTAAATGAAATGGTTGTAAGATCTTCTGATAGAACTTAGATTCTTGTATTGTATAATAAGGGCATTTCATAGATTTTTTCTTTGATATGAATTGTGACGAGACTAGGATAGATTAAGGGAAACGGTATTGATAGATACTCATAACATTTTACATTTTAAGCGGAGAAGTGTCATATGCTATTTGTTGCCACGCATCGCCATCTGGTAAAAAGATTATTCCCTGCTGCTGTAGTTTTGGTAATATTCTTTTGATCCTTTTCACATGTTTTATTTCTATTTAGAAAAGTACAAGTTCCTCTTTATGGGCATTAGAGACGCCTTTCCTTCACGAATTGACAGGTGTTTTTTTTTTGTCCTACACTACTCTACTTACTATACATCTATATGCATAATATTAGTAGTGGATAACACGAGATGAGAAAAAGGAAAAAGCCTAGGAAACATAGTGTTGGCACGTTATGGACGACACTACGCACAAGAGCAGATTCTAGAAATGCTTCTACTAAATAAAGTAAGAGCTTTAAATCCACAATACACCATAAAAGTATTTGCCAAATAAACAAAAGTTGGACCCAACAACGTAGCAGGTCTTGTCTTTCATATTTGAGGACTGAAAGTGAAGATAACCAACGAAATAAGATGTACTTGTGAGTAGCCCTATCGAGAAATTATTCTGGGAGTACTTATTTTCCCGAAATAAAGGATGACTTCTTAACTGTGCAATATATTACCTAATAAAAAGAAAAAGCCTAAGATTTTCTCTCCATTAACATTGTTTGTTAGATTTCTTTCTATTTCTATATTCTATTTCTATTATTTAGATAGTTTATTAGGAAAAAACCCAAAAAAAGGGGACAAGAGAAGAATTCCACCAGTAAGTAATTGGTGACTTAGACCTCTACCAAAAGTAGTATAGTGCTATAGAGACATATTCGTTGAAATTTGGAGCTGCTGTACTGTACTATCTTCGATATTCATTGGTTTTAGACGACGAGCTGCATTTATCCTTTCTACCACAGATTCCCTATGTTCGCTCTCACAAAGTCAAACTCAACCATTTATTTATTTGAGTTATTTGAGTGTTTTGTAAGTCGTCTGTTCTCGTGTGACAAGTATAGATGGTAGGCACTTTCCTTAGAAACATTGTTTATTACGTTTTTGTAAAATCAAAGAAATCGTCTAACTAATGATCATTCCACAGAAGTTACAGAAAAAGTCAAATACTTTTTTTAGCGTTTAGTAAGTAACAGGAAGTCACTTTATTATGAAATGATCTGAAATCAAACTCGTCACATAGGTTTTTCGGGGATGTAAAATACATGCCAAAGCACTTTAGAGAACTCGATACTATGATTTGATTACCCTTATTTTTCTATTTATTAGCATTAGTCCAGACTTTTTCTTTTTTCTAGTTAACCTATAGAGCTCTGCAGCAAGCCTCTTCCTTATGATTTCCTTAGTTGCTTATCGCAGGTGAATCTTTTCCTTCGTTAATTCTTTTCTTGCATTTTTCCCTTAACAACAAGTTTTTTTTGCCTTCTTCGAAGTTCCTACCAGGCTCCTACTCCCTACATTTGAGCATTCATCAACAAAAATGGGTATGTGGGTATAATAGTTGGAGTGATCTCGGTTTGCGAATCGAATTATGAATTATTTGATTTTTTTTCTAATCTTCGTGCTTTGCTCTTAGTCACTCTATAAACCTATCATCTTTCTAAAAGAAAAACTAAAAAATGGAAATCTAACAAAACACTCAGGTTGTTTTCTTAAGAAACCTTAAGAATTCTTAAGTTTTAAGGAATAGCAAGCATTTCAAAGATTTCAAAGAGAAGCACTCGAACTAGTTGCATTTGTTGGAAATGGGGTTAGAGGCCTATATTCCTATGTTTGAAGAAAGAACAGAATATGTATTCCTGTTGTACCTTCTCTTGAATATGAAATTTGTTAGGTTTTTTCCTAGTACACAGTAGCAAACTCTACGATACACTCGGAATACGGATGTACCTTTTTCATTAACTATTAAATAAACTATATTGACTCAAAGTTTTTAGGCTTATTATCCTCCATTTTTCATACTCCTGAATAAGAAAAGGGATCTCCTCTTCTTAGTTTAGTAAAGATAGGCGTAACTTGACTTGTTTGTCCTTCTTTCCAGAATACTCTTCTTACAACATATGTATGTAATATGTTATGTACAATCTTTCATTTATGAGTCAACATCTTTCTCCTTCCTAACTTCGCTTCGTAATAAAAACAATTAATGAAAAATTCACGCAAATCTCTTTCTTTACCTGCTACAGTATTTTCAGTGTCAGGGTCTTTTTTTAGAAACAAAAATTTCATATTTGTATTTGAAGCTTAAACCTTTTAGATTGTATAAGAAACATAAGCCTAAGCGAGTGCTAAAATAAAAGATAGCAAAAAAAAGTCTGTATACAGAACAACAGAAGAAGAAGAAAGGACTTCGAGCAATATTCAATATCAACTAAACGACGTTATTTGGGTTTCATTTCAAAAATACCGGGGACTGCAACTACGTACAATTAATAACACAAGTTCTCGCGAGATAGAAGAAATAGGCACTACTTCTACTACTTTATTCTATTTTTGGTTGCTCCGTTGACGACGATGTCAGCTTTTTTATTTACGATTGGCGTTTGCTAGACTTTCATTTTTTTTCGTCTTAAGTCTAAAAAAAATGAAGTAAGCCCCAACCGAATCCACATTTGTGTCTTTTTCCAGTGTTCTTTCTAGCCAGTATATTTTTTTCTAGCTATTTCAAACTAGAAAACTAGAATTGACTTTCAATTTGTCAATTTTTCTAACTAATAATTAATAGTTGATCATGAAAGACAACGAAGAAAATGAGTTAGAGTTAAAGAGGTATTTTCCTAAACAAATATTCCAGAAGGAGTAGACTAGAATTTATTCTTTGTTATCCTTACCTTTTTGACCTTTTCTCGCTAATACGCTAATAAATAAACAACTAAAAGGCGGGAAGTCTGCATGCGTTCATCTGCGTTTTCTAATGCGTAAGGCAAAACCGTGGGTCTATGTTTTATACTTTTTAGATTTTATTTAGAAGAGATGGAGATTCTAAAGAACTAGTTGAATGGGATGATAGATAAGAGGTCAATGATATCTAAATTTTTCTTATGATTTATGATAATGATTTTAGCACATATCTGCCTAACTCGCCCTTCTCTTCTTATTATTCTATTATATGATACTACCCAAATGAACTAGTAGGTTTCACAGAGGGTACGTAATGCGTATTTGTGAAGTATAAATGCTTAGTTGAAGTAAAGATTGTACCTTAACTTAACCCTAGTAGAGGTCTTAAGATAGTTTATCAGTATGGCACTATCTATCATCTTATAGCCGACGGAAGGCATTCATTTCTTGCACAGACAGGGAAAAAAGTACAAAAACAAAACCTTGTATGTAAATACAGTAAAGTAAAGTAAATACAATAAAACGTATAGGTTAAACAACAAGCCACCAATTACCAATTGTAAACCTTTATTCGGAAGAAAATATCTAGGCAAAGGTTGTTGAAGATCTAGGTCAAAGTTAGAAGAAGTCGGCGTGTAACAAAGAGTACATTTTTAGTAAAGGAAGAATAGATGACGAGAACAAACCATATCATATCAATATCATCTAATTTCATTACAAAATACAAATAAGGGTTTGCATGGACACCGTGGCTTAAGAAAATCAGAGACGTGTGTACCAATTTACGCGTATTTGCTTTGTTGATCAACCGTTCTGCCTCCGAAGCAAAGCAAAATGATACTTGGTGATCTCACAAATCTATATGTATGCACCGAAACTAAATCAACGAAATCTAAAAGTTCCAAATTCATACTCTTCTCCTCCTATTATTGAAATTCTTCCGGTTATACTCTAATCTAAGTTTCTTCTAACCGCATCCCTTTCATCCCATCTGATTGATAGCCCGCTCGGGGAAATCTCCAGAAATACTGCATTCTTTAGTTGATTTAGTTGAGTTGACACAATTTCATTTACCTTTGTCACGAAGCCACGCCTTTCGTCGAATTTTCTTATTTAGGATTCTAATTCAAATTTTCGCTCATATACATTTATTAAGTAGAGATTAACCTGTACGATTCTTGTTTCGATTCACACTATTCGTAGAGATTGGTGAAAGTTGGGTAGTCAGTCTTGTCTTACAACCTCATATTTCTTATTGTCCTTTACTCTTCTAGTTCCTTACTACTCTATAATATCTTATTTGATTATCTCTGCACCAAGCTAGCTTTACCCACGATTTAGACTTCTGTTGCTCCCTTTCAACCTTTTCTTTCTTTTTCTTTGATTTTATCTAACTATATCTATCTGTGTATGGACTCTGAAGAAGGACAAGAAAGAAATTGAACCTTAGTAGAGAAGAAGAAATAAAATACTGTAATATATTTCATATATATATATATATGAAAGAAAAGAAATCTTGTTTAGAAATTTGACTACGTGTACACGAAGAAGCCTTTGGTTATAACTCAATTCTTGAAAATAGCACAGGTTTCCTCAATTTTCATATAGGATTCTAAGGCTTTTCGATTGAATATGATTCTCTTCAAAACAGGTTCCTAAATTAGGGTACGAGGAATGTTTTCATTTTGGCAAGAGAAGAATTCTAGGGTAGAAAACTATGAAAGATAGTATGCAAAAAGACTTCTGTTGGAATAGCGAAACTATTGGTTGCACGGCAATTGGTTGTCTATATATAATAGAAACTTTCATTTAAATACGTATATAACCCATAAAGCCCTGGTAAATAATTAAGAATTTAAGGAAGACTCTTCAAACTTTTCTCTTTTTCTATGTTTAACCACTAAAGGAATTTTGACACGCACACACTGCTTTACTTTCCACAAATTATTCCAACTATCTTCGTTCAATTTCTTTCAAACAAAAAAAGAATTAGAAAGTGAAACTGTGAAGTAAAAAGACTTACCAATCCCAAACGAAGGAGCATGTTTTCCTTTTCCACGGAATGGAATAAATAATAATATCAGAGATCTATAATCTAAGATTTTATGTATACCCGAGATATTATTTTCTTATAACTCTAGTATTTTATCCTTACAACTTAAACCGGTTTATACTATGTCTGAGAGTCAATACGAGTAATAGAGCAGACACCCTCCTTCCTTTATTTATTGCCGGGAGTAACAACTTCTTCTACTTAATGATGATAGATATTTCCATTCCTACCCAACTATATGACGGAATCCTTAAAAAGACTTTTGAGCTATATTGAGCTATATACATAACCCCGGATTGGAAAATACTTCAAAGGATGGGGAATCCAGAAATACAGAATTTACATATACGTGGCAGTAGGAAGAGCGCACTCATAGCACAAGAACATTTCATTCATATTTTTTGAGATTTACAACCCCGAACAAAACGAAGCTATCAATCACATTTCATAATATTAGAATAAGTAATAGGGCCGCGTTCTTTACCTTTACGAGATTCCATATCCTTGGACTTTTTTTTTGTTACTAGATTTATGTTCTTAATCTATGAGGAGTATAGGTGCAGTAATTGATTGAAACTTTAGCATGAGCCCATACGCGTTACTCTTTGATTTGAGGAAGAGGTAAACTCAAGGCTATTTTCGTTATGTTAAGTAACATTATTATTGTTTAGAAGAAATACTTAGAAAAGAGAATAAATTCTTCTAAAAGAAATAAGCGTGTCGGAGCAAGAATGGTATTTTCCTCACCGAGTGTCTTACTCTTCTGAAAATACCATTTATAGACCACTTACCTAAGTCGTAATGCAAGTAGTGCAATAAGAAAGTATATAATGGTATAAAAAAAGAGATCCTTAACCCAAAAGCGATTACTCTACTCAAATAGAGACAAATAACAAATAGAAGATTGTTGAACTCCGGTAGACAAGACAAAGAATCACGAAATGAAATAGCAAGTACTTAGATAGACACCTTAACGGGCAAGGCAATACTGAAAAGTGCTAAAAAAGCAAATCAAATAGATGAAGGAATTAGGTTATTAGGTGTCTCTTTTTGCGAGATGAGTCCATTTTTGAAAGAAAAGCAACAACACTTTTGACTTGGTCCATAGAAGGGCTCTGTAAAGACTAGTAATTACCTTAGTGTTTGTAGGAATGGGTCTTGAGTTAGCTTTGCCCTAAACACTTAAAAGATACCCTTTCTTTCACGGAGCTACTAATATTTTCTTGACTCCATATCTTCGTCCAACTTATGCCCTTTTTGTCTTTGTATAGATTGATGTCATACTTCGCATACAAGCATTGTTGTTCTGAGACTGGACTTGGAGCTGGTAGCACAACTAACAACTATGTGAGGTTTTCGCTGTTGGAGGGCTTTATACTTTTTCTATATTGAAACAACTATTATTTTATTGATCTGCGAAGGTTGTTTTTTGTTAGTTAATCTTTATGGAAACAACTATTTACAAAAGATGTAAAACTCTACGGCCGACTATTTGCATTTTGTCTTATTAAACTTGAAAAAGAGCGCGACACCCAGAAGAATAGGACTAGTAAATAACTACTGTAAGAAGATACTTTGCCGGGATATTTATATATATATAGGATGTAGGTATGCGCCGTATTCTAATTCTAATTTAGTACATTTCATTTCTCTCTGTTTCTGTGTTTTTTTTTCTACCGGGTTAGAATCCTTTATATGATTTTATAGAAATAATTTCTAAGTAAGATTTAAAGCGTAATGATAATGAATTCTAATGAGAAAAAGAAGTAGAGTTATTAGGGCGGTATACTCTAGGTTTATGAGTTCAAGAATTGATTACTGTTTCATTCGTCTTCTCTATGAGTCTTTTTTTTTTAGGAAGGGCCCAATACAGATTCTATAGGAATCTAAGCCTGACATATCTTTTTTGAATGTTTCCTTCTTGTTTCGTTAGATAGATATGGAAGATCTCCTAGCTGTGCAATTATCACGACCGAGTAGTACACAATTAAGTGACGATTTATCAACTCAACTTTGGATGAAGATGTATAAAGGCCCCCGCTAAATAAAGAGGAATTAATTACCGAAAATTAGAAAATGAAAATAGATGCTTAGAAGAAATCAAAAAAATCTATATTCCAATTCACAAAATATAGAAAGATCTCGAGGCTAATATTCTATACCAAATCAACAACTTCTACTTACTAGCAACAAATCCTCTCTCTAGTCTATCCAAACGTTTTTGAGTCTACATCAATTACTACGAATAAATAGAAGGAATATACTTTTTTTGTAGTTTGGTTAAAGCTGGAGTAATGATGAGAAATTTGTAGATTAGATTCTACTTTTCTTAGGGTACGAAACTAGAGAATGTTATTATTGCGAATATCGAGCTAAGTTTTGTATGGCTCTTAGAGAATATAGCCCGTAGAGTAAGAAAGGGAGTGCCTGCCTGCTTAGGTAAGCGGTATCTATTTATGAGATATAATGAGATCCTTCTTAATACTGTAACTGTCTGTATATGTGTATATGTGTATATGTGTATATGTGTATATGTTGTATAGAGATAAGACTTTATTAAGTAGAAAGAAAAACGTGCTAAAAAAGAAATAAAGAACCAAACCTCTATTCTATTTATATTACCTATCTTTTTTTATTCTAGATATTCTATTCTAGATCCCCTCTTTGTATACTACATTGCGATAATTTGATTTGAACAACCAAATTTTCCCAGCAACCGTGCATCGATTACACTGATTATCAATACAATAAAAAAAGGATACTGTATTGATATGATAGCTTGCGTACTAAGCAAAATAGTTGAACTGCGAGAGTAGATTAACTTAAAGTTAGCACTTAATCCCGCTGCCTACCAGCTTACCTTCTATATGGAATGGATACGTCAAAAAAAAAAAAAAAGACTCAAGTGTTCTCCTCCTATTTTCTTTAACGACATTGACATTCAATTCACTAGTATAGTAGTGATTAAAGAACTTAGTTCTGACTACACATACTATTTCATTATTTTCCTTTTTTTTGGTTACTTCCTTCAACTAAAATTCACAATATATACAAACGATTAGTACTTGGTTGGATATGACTACTTAGTGTAGAGCCCTCATTAACGCTGTAATGTAAGAAGAAGAAAGGCCGCTTCTATGTAACATTCATTGCTTGTAGAATTCTTGTTTTAGACTCTTAGCCGCTAAAAAGAGAAACTCTATTATTTTCTTACTTCTTACTACCCCGACTGGTTAGAACTCTTCTTTATATTAATGAAAAGGTAGTTATCCCTTAGCCCTTGAGTTACGTTATTGCTGTTGCGAAGCGTAAAAGAAAGTAGTTTTGTTGATAAAAAAAAGGAGTTGTAAACTAGATTCTAATAATATACTTGCTGTTGTAGTATGTAAAGTTTGTAACGTAATTCGAGGATTCCTTGTATAAAATATGAAATATAGAGTACGGGTGCCTCGGTTGGTAATTCTCTTCTGGGTCCTTGAGATTGAATAATTCTTCTTAAATAATTCATTTATTCCTTGATGCAGTCAGCCCTTACACACACTTCCCCCTAAAAGTCCTTTATCAAGAAAGACTTAGTTAGTATCTTGGTTGTATCTTAGCATAATAAATATTATACATCTCTATAAAGGCTTAAAAAAGGCTAAAACAAGGGCTTATGGAATTCTAAAAAAAAAGACATACATACTATGAAATAAAAATGTGTACGAAAACGTGCGATACTAGACCTTGAGTATAGATTTTTTAGATTATCTTTCTATTAGAATAGATATAATAGAAAGATAAGTCATGTAAGCATAAGTTATTTTCTTTGTCTTAGCTGCTATAAAAGAGGTTAAGGAGAAAGTGAAATGATACTGGGCCCGTAGTTCATTAGTTGCTCACTCTATATAAAGAAGTCGTACGCTTCTTACGATTGGAAAATTTAGACTTACTACACACACCAGTTTTTGGTAACCATGGCCAAGTAGACTTCAATGTTCTTGCCTCTTTCGCGTTTCTAACTAATCTAATTAGCTAACATAACACAAGCACAAGGCTTTCCCTTTTCTTTTTATTAGTGTGTAGTAGTGTAGTAGGTTGTGTAGTTTTCTCGTCCTTTGTAGAAAAAACGAAAAAAGAAAGATTGTTGCCTAATTGAATGAATTTGTTTTCATATTGACTTACTAAAAATACTAAAAAGAAGGAACCTATACATATATCAAATAAATTCTATCAAATAAATATCTTCATCCAAGAGCAAAAACGACGATTACCTATTTCATCGACATTTGAAAAGTAAGACAAAGATCCAGCCAGATACAACATATTCTCGCAAACAAAAAAAGGGCAGATTCGAGTAATTGTCTCTCGCTCTGAAGAACAACATGTTCCTATTGATTTTGGAACTAAGGATATAAAAAGTCTAAAATTCTAGTGGAATAATTTTTTAGAAAATAATTTCAAGTTCTTAGTTAGACATAAAAACCTTTCTTCTTTATTGTGGTACCATATCGTCGTATATCTAACTCTAAACTTACAAGAAGCTTAAAGGGAGAAATTTCTAAGCATACCTGTTTATTTCAACAATTCTACTACACTACAAGGGGTCAAATTCTATGAGCAGAGTATATAGAGTACATAAAAGTAATGAGAAAATGGATCTTTCCCTCTTATTCCACTTGGTTTTTAGAAAAGTGACTTGATTTCATTCAAGAGATATGGAGATACCCATATACGTACAAAGAGACCCTAACCTATATACTAGAACTCCAAAATTGACGTAAAAAGGAAAAATCTAAGTGGCTCCTTCTTAAAAAAAGACCCCTGTCTGTGTTGCTTCGATTTCAATAAGAAGGAATAAATACAAGAAAGTAAAGAAATAGAAAAATCATACACATAAAGGACACCTTAAGTGCTTGCTGTGTGCTTTTATTTCGGGCAATAGGTGTCTTCTTTTCCAACTAACCACGGGTACTACTCGTTTACTCTACCTTTGACTTGGTTTGGGTGCTTTTTGCTTTCTGACTAGTTTCTGCCTTTAATGAGTTCTATAAAGAATATAGATGTACCCAATCTCGTCCAAGGCCTACCTGAAATAATATGGCATGTACGGAAATTGACTCGTCGGCAAAAGAGTTAGGAAAAGAAAATCATCTTAGTCTCTTAGACGGAAAAATAGGAATAAGCCAATTTCGTAAGAAAGGAGTTATTTAAGAAAAGACTGAAGAATTAGAATGACTAGATAACGACTCATCCCCTAGATTCTTCTCAGGACCATTTAAGCCAAACAAATATTCCACGCATGTAAAAAACTAGAACTAGAAAGAATTAGCTTATTAATTGGAGTACGAGTCGTGTTTAGTCACAACTAACGGGGCATATGGCATCGTATTACCGAGTGAAAGTTTTCAGAGAGGATTCTGTACAAAAAAAGTGTTTCTACAAAACCGAAGAGTAAGAGTAATAGCACCCTTTTGTTGTTTGAGTACTCATAGTCACTAGTATTTTTCTACCGCGCTGTATCTTATTATATAGAAGAACACATCATTCATATATAAATCAAGAAAGAATAGGTAAACCATAACGCGTAATAATTATATAGTAGCGAAAATGCCAACTTTGTTTGTTTGTTAAGCAGTGTGTGTATGACTGCCTAAACAAAAATACGAGCTAAACAACTACAAAGTACAAATAAATAGAAAATAAGGTTAGTAATTTCTCAGCTGCTTTTTTCAAAATTAGGTATAATAAAGACATAAATAAATTAGAGATCAGAATAAATAGGCAATATACCCGTGCCCTCCCTTATTATTATCATAACGTAGGATTTTGAACTAGCAGAATAGAGTATTTTCTTCGTATTTCTCTAGAAATTCCTATAAATCTTGATCTAAAAACCTAGGCCTAAGCAATATTCTTCAATTTCTTCTTTTCTTAGTCTACCAAAATCATTGCACCACCTGTCTAATTACTGGCCAATATGTACGACTTACTTGATGAGGAAAGAAATAAGTTCATACTCTTTTTCAATCGAATCTCCCATCAAAGTTGTACGGGAGGTGTAGATCGCAACAAAGCTAATGTCTAATATAGGAAAATAGGTTAATATAGATACATAACTACTATAACACGAGAAGACATGGTATATTAATGAAGCAAATAAAATAACAAACAATAACAAAGAATATATTAGTTTACCTTAGCCTAGAAACACACATTTGACGGGTTTCTTTGCCGAAGATAAAGAGAAAGATAGAGTAAGCAAAGATATTGTGGATTTAGATTCTACATATCTCTAAATTTTCTATTTGCTATAATTAGAATACTTTTTTTCTTTTCAAAATTTGAAATTAGACAGTTGCTTCGAATTCTTCCAGATCAAAGTAACCAAAGTAGTAGTTGACACAAAAAAAGTATGCCAACATCCGGTCGTTTTCTCCTCATAAAACTATTCCAATCCTATTATTAATGAAATTCTATGATTATGACACATGATGAAGAGGAACCACCCAAATGCTTTGATTTGATTAGAGTGATTTACAAAAGTAGACTGTGCTGTGGATCAAGATAGTCAAGGATATATACTGTAGTATGGAACTTAGAGTCTTTTTTTTTTTTTTTCGTTTTTAGAATATGTATAAAGTGTACCTAAATAATACCACAACAGTAGAAAGACTACATGCTAAAAAAGAGTCTAATTCCCTACTTAATAATTACTAACATCTCAGAAAATTCATACCATTCTTTTGCCATTTGTGCCCTTTTTTGAACTCCAAAGGGGTGATAAACAAAAGCTAATAAATGCTTCTTTGTACAAAGAATTTCTCCATGCATTAGTTCTAAATAAATAGAAAAGAAAAACCTCTGGATTTCTACTCTAATCAGATTCACTCAGGAATATACCAAGCGTTCATCTTTTTTTCTGCGCGTTATTTTTATTACTACATATTATTACTACATACCTCCTCCACTACACAAATAAAGGCTCTTCTAATAAGTTTTCTATGCCCGAACTTTTAGTTGTAAGAGATTAATACCGTCATCTTTCTTTTATTATTATTATGAAAATCGAATCTCAAAGCAGAAAAATACCACCCTTACCTTAGAAAACATTTACCAGTACTCGTCTTAGTTAAGTAGCCTAGTAAGTACATATGTACTAAACGGTAGAATCAAGCAGAGGTCTTAGTACAAATACATATTTTATATACTACAAATCTACAAATACTACAAAGGGCTTTAGAATAATATCTAGTTTCATTATGGATCATATCATTGATGAGGATTAAAGGTTGAGAATGTTGAGGTCGTCATAATAGAATCTTAGTTTCTACTCATATTTCTTAGTTATTAGACATTAAGTTATCTTTCTTGATCGGCGAGGTGGACGTTACTATCCACAAGAAAGAATTTATTCCTACAAATACAGAAAGCATATTCATATTATTAAATGGATTTACTGGGCATTCGTGGTAGGAGATATTCTCACCCAAAAAGTTTTTTCTCATATCATACCATATAGCGATTTTTTGACCTTTCTCCTAGGAGCCAAATAATTCATATGATATGTTTCAAGTAGAATTTGCTTTTCTCTTTATTATCATTCTCTGGGGATCACAATATAGTTTGTACTTTTGTATTTCTATTTCATTTCCACGCGAGAAACAGGTTGATTATTGATAGATATTAAAGATAGAAGTAAACTCTTTCATCTGCAGATAGATGGAGAATTTTCAAATAGCAACGCTTTTTCATTAATAATTCCAACGCGGGATTTGTCTGTTTTTTATGTCTTTTTTTGACCTTTTCTCTTCCTTCGTGCCTCATTTCTTTTTTTTATTAATTAGACTCGATTGGTGCAATTGCTATCGACTAAGGAGGAACAACAGGGTGATACATAACATAATTAAGCATTATTACGAATAAATAGAACATACATATAACATACATAAATAATAGTTCATAGTTTCTAATCCAAGGAAAAATTTCATAAAAAAATTTGTGTAAAGTAAATAAATAGAATATGTTGTACCACTACCGATAACAATAAACAATAGCAGGTTTTTTAGCTCGAAAATGTCTATTTTTTATACCGACCTGCACCTTCTATTAAATACTTAAACTACTTCTTTCTATGTTTGTTCTTTGTGAGTTTCTTTGCTCTAACCTACCTCGTTTATCTTAGTAGAGTAGAATGCTTCTTAGGAATGGTCATTTTCCTTGTTAGGTAAATAACTTTTTAGATTCAGTGAAATGTCTTCATCCATCATATGGAAAAGCTCAGTCAGAGGAATAGTTCAAAGATCGAAAAGATACTACATACATGTAAATATAGAAAACAAGGTCAAAAAGGGATACATGGATCTATCTATCTATTAGAATAGTTTATTAACTAAAGGATAAAGAAGTTCAAATTAGTTTCACAAACATTCCATTGTAAACATATAGATAGGTAAAACAGTTTGAGAAAAAGAAAAGAATTGATTTGTTGTAACAGGCGACTTCCTTGATTTCAGAATCAAAAAAAAAAGAGAAAATTCAGTTGTTGTCAGAGAAAAGATTCCAGTTGCATACTTCACCTTTTTTGACCTTTGCCATTATTAATTAAGAGAAAATAGAATAATAATTAAGAAATAAGTATAGCACAGAATATTACTTACTTCTACACCATTGAAAATAAGATACGTAAATATAGTGCTAATAACTTTTGAAACAGAAGCCGTAACTAGTATATCAAGTACAAAGTGAACTATGGTTTTTGTGGTGAATGAGATTTGGAATTTAGAATTGCTGCTGAGTATACTATTCCTTACTTACTTACTTACTTACTGTTAATCGGGATTTCTGGGCTCTTTTGCTGTTGTAAAAAAAGGGACGATACTATGCCGTTGTATATCCCTCAGCAAGTTCTAGTTGGTATTCACTGTACTCTATATTCTATTTGGATCAAAAAGGAGGGAACGAAGAAGAAGAGAAAAAAGGAAATCTTCCGTTTTTCTTTCCAGGAGCGGCTCTAATCAGACTATGCTGCTATAGAGTCAAGAGAATAAACCCCCCCCCCGGACAGTGTCAAATAATAGTTGGTACACGGTTGGATAGTTGTGCAATATATCAAGAAGCTATTGTCCAACAGAAATGATTTCATTTAGACCCCTTTTTTGCTGCTGGCTGATTTGTGTAGCCTACGAAAAAGGCAATGGTTGCTTGGTTCTGTCTGAACTGCAACGCCTAAATACTAAATAAAGTGTTTACGTATGGTATTTACTTACACATGTCGAAAATGGAAGGTCACTCCACAGCTTCGTCACATCAAGAATCTTCTATACATTAAACTAGATTCTAGATGAAATGCAAGTTTTTTTGGTCATACATGAAAAAGCACCTACCCCGGATATCTTTTTAATAGAATAGATGGAATCGTTTATTTTATACCTGAAATTTAGGACATAAGATTTCTTAAGAATTTTTTGGCTTCAAGGGAAGAGGAATTAGTAGTAATTAGGACGTCTCCTCCATATTCTACTACAAACAAGTGTATGAAAGATTCGAAGTGACAGAAGACCGCGCATAGCATACCAAAAACAAGATTTAGACTGCCAAAAGGAAATAAGTAAAAACAGAATCTAATACTGGACATTACGAAAAAGAGAGAAATAACTTAGTTCAATTTAGCTATACAAACAAGGTGTGCCTGTTAAGTCAGTATGTTCATTTGAGAACCTATCCTTCCAACAAACATCTTATTCCAATAATTGTTAACCGTTTGTACAATTCGACACGTGTGTTACATCCATTGTTTTATTATACTGTTCCCAGACCAACCAAAATCCTGTTTGTAGCCAGAAATCATGTCAATTCTATACTACTCAAATGAAAAGTAAAAGTGCGATAGGAAACTCTTGTTTTGTCATAATCCGTGGATCCATTTCTATTGTACCAGAAAGATATGTTCGTTCTAAGACTAAGAAAGAATCTAAAAGATTGCAACCTATCAACTCGATTTAATCTATTCTATGAAAAATGACTTTGAAAACAGTACCAAATGAAATGGAAAGAAATTGGAAAGTAGAACGTGAGATAACATGCTACCGTGCGTGCTGGAGGAAAGAGTGAAGCCTAGTTCGAATAAAGTAGGTTTAGGACCTAGTGGGTATTTGGATAGGGATATTGTATACGTCCCTTTATACCATTAGGCTTACCAACCACATTTCTAGTTAGCCCCGATTATGCTCTGTTTTCCAAATCACGACATACCATACCACCGCGTTTAGTACTATATTTCTATTCTACATCTACAGGACAGGGCAGTGACCTAGGTGTTGTATTCTTTTTTCTATGCTCAGATTTGTCCTTCCCTAGTCTCGCCAAGACCTCTCTTATCTTACAACTAAAAAATTCGAAAGACTTGGCCAGGTTACTCTACTCTTCTTTTAGATTCGCCAAATAAATACATCATGGATCTCATCTATTTCTATTCTTTTTTGTTGTGTTGGATCGTTTTAGCTTAGAGAATTATTAAAGCGGAAGTGGAAAATGCTGCCTTAATCATAGTATTATTACATGCAGGTAAAAACTGAGAGAAACGGGTATCTTATCTTTCTAAAGTAAAGAGACGTTTTGCTTGTTTGTTTCAGAGATTACACCATTTAGTCTTTAACCCAGCTGACCATAGAATTTGTTATGTTTGTTATTTAGTATATGAGTCTTACTTTTCTTACTTTCATACCCTATTCATAATATGACAGATCTTTCGGGAGAACATTTTCTGTTGTTTTGGAATCCTTATACACGTTCAAGGTCGTAAAGCAAACTTCTATATTTAGTTAGTTACAATACGGAGACCTATGTAACTTTCTTCAAATCAAAATAAAGAAATAAGGAAGTCTTGCTCGAGGAGATAAGATCCATGTCTAGAATATTTCAAAAAGAATCGATATGATCTTGTTAAGGCTTCATCATGCAAACATAAAAAAACAATGCAAGATAAAAAAAAGGGTACGTATATTCACTCTCACACGTTCTTGTAGAATAGAACCGAAACATAGACAGCAGGCAAAAAAAAAGACTCAATTATGTACTAGTTATGATTGCTATCAAAGATGGAAGAGTACATACAATATATATGTTATTGGTGCAACACGTTGTATCTTCTTTTGTTTCACGTTCTGCAGTTCATTTTTTGGAAAATGCAAGCAAAGTCGATGTTTTGCCTTACTTCTTTACTTTTTTGCTTTTTGGTTCTTCTTATTAGAATCTAATAAATAGAATAAGTTGTAGTTGTAGATTAACTGGAGTGGAGGAGGGGGAGGACTGCCTTTAGCACGCACATTTTGGCGCAATAATTCAAGGAAAGGATTAGTAATGTTTTTTCCCTGTTTCGGTAATATAGACTTTGACTTATGCTTATGTATACAAAGTTATTGTATACAAAGTTATTAAAGTAGGAAGTCAATTTTTCCTTTTTTTTTTTTTACACGTATACACGTATATAATTAAGGGTCATAATCATAATAATATGTACAACATCTTTCTACTTTTCCTGAAGAACTAAGAACTCTTTTTTAGAATATATATATATAGAAACACTATATTACATTGTTATATCTGTTTCTTTTTTGAATCCATTAGGAACTAGTAGCATCAGTCATAACTTAGATCAGAAGAAGCTGGATGGCAAAAATAGTACTACAGGCACAACAAGTCCATTACTTTCACTAGTATTTCAAATTCACACACCCGCGAAAACTACCCACTCTTAGAACGATTATCTTCACCAAAATGCTACGAGTCTTGTCTAGAATTTCCCTTTTTTTGATCTATTAATCATATATATACCTAATACGTTCTCTGTAAACAATGCCAATTTTGAGTGAGATTCAACATGGGAATTATTATGATAGAGAAACAACAAAGCTATACTATAGCTCGATCGAGGAAAACAGGCTCGGGATCTCATTTTTCTTAATAAGGAACTAAAGGGAGTTAAAAAGAATACAACATGTCTGTCACCAGCCGGAAGAGTATAAGTCCTAAGAGATACCGTAAACAGAGCACAATCATCAAGGATAAACGGAAATAATGAAGGTAGGTAGACTTGAAATAGAAGAAAGGTTAAGCTATAGAAATAAGTCTCAATTAATTAAACCATTCAACAATCGAATCAACATTGTATTTTATTTGTAGCTCTAAGAACTTTATTCTAAGTCTAAATAATGCTCTAATTTTATGTATGAAATAGAGTTGGTCAGATCTTAAGTTGGACCCAAAATCAATACAAAAAAGAAAAAATAGATGCCACTTTCACCCTAGGAGGAGTTGTTTTTCAGTTAGAAAACCTCAGACCATAGTCATAGTAACTGTTTGTATTTATAGCAATAAATCCTTCAAGCAATAATTGTCTCAATTTGGCGAGACTTGTTATCCTCAAAAGCCATTTAACATAGTGTGAGCTTTTTTCACCGATCTTCCTTTTTCTTCCCGCCTTTCTCTTTTGTTGCAAGGACTCTTTTTCTTCTTGGAATCCGAAAAATCAATACTTTTTTGAGGAAACGAAACTAAGCCAGTGCAATAACGGCCTTTCTATTCTATCTATGTCTTTTTTTTCAGAGAAAGAGAACAAGAATAAGTCTTTTTAGAAAAATGCCTGCTTCTTTTTGCTTTTCCAACGGAAGTCCTTCCTTAGGTGATTTTAGGGTAGAAGCTAAACGATCGAAATGATCCAACCCAAGCTATAAAAGGATTCAAAGTATAGGTCTTCAACACTTTATTGTCGTCTATCCTTTATTGTCGTCTATCTATAATAATCTATATAAATACGTGCGGTAAGATGTGTACTTCTCTACAAACAACGAAGATTTTATTTGATTTTTGTGCTTGCTTGCATGCGCTTGTAATAAACACAATTGCTATTTGCTCTAAGATGGAAGATATCCTATTTCTTCTATATCCGGATCCCTCAAAATGTTTGCTAGGCGAGCTCCTTACAAATTCAGTATTTATATACTTTTTATTAGAAAAAAGTACCCCAGATCATCAAAGAGTGATATCTCGTGTTACAATAAGCGAACGATATAAAACAAAACAATAGAAAAAGTCTAGAGAGTAACGTCAAAATACAGAATCTGCTAAATGCCCTGATCAGTGTTGTTAAATGTCAATAATAACTACCTACTATGCTTCTTATAGAGCTTGTTAGAGAGATAAGGCACCGTATTAGATTCTCATTCTCAGGGATCTTTTTTCTTAGACTTCTTAGAGCAGTGTTCAATTCTTTCTTATTTTTCTCCATATTCCCTTCTAAGAAAAACATTTCATATCTGTATTCTAAATTTTTTCCTTTTTTAGGCTTACCCCTTATACTATACTACTATACTATACTACTTCAGAGACTACTTCTATTCCCACCCTAAGGATGTTTTTTCATGTATATGGATTCCCTTCACCTCCCGAAATTGCAGGGTGTGTATCTAACGTTTTGACGCACTTCTCCCTATGTGGAAAAAAATGACCTATATCCCAAACCTGACGTCTAACAACGTGTTCAATGCAATTAATTACTAAGATATAAGATTTCTCGCATATAGACGACAAAGTAAGGATGAAGTAAGTGTTGTTATATATCAGACAAATACCCAGTCGACTAAAGAATGGAATAAATAAATAAATAATGGACAATCCTTGCGCGGTTTGGAGGATAAATGAAATACCCATCCATAGATATCTACTTACGAATGTCTTATGTAAAACGCTTTCCTTGTTACTTCTTCTTTTCAATTCTTATATATACATATACAAGGTATTGCACCAAAATGATACAACAAATGGCTAGGTTATTACATATTTTTTGTCTCTACAGTCTCTATATTATTTCTAATTTACTAGAATCATATAGGCAGGATCTTTATCTACTTACTAGAATCCCAAATTCCAACAAAATGGCTGGTTCGGACATTTCTTTATCCAAAAGAAACTAGAATCTAAAAACTTGTAGACATTAATGAGTCATGTGATATCCAAATAGAAGAACTAACTCTCCACTCCCAACCAGGAAAACTTATTTTAAGAACTTAAGGGCCTTATCTTATGACTAATTTGAAGCACAAAAGCAATCAAATAAAATACGCGTAAATAATTAGAAAACTAAACTAACTGTTCCAAATAAAAAAGAAATGTATAGTCTGTTCCCAAATTAGATATATGTATGTATATGTATGTAGTAGGCTAGAAAACATGTCTATTTTTTAGGATTCGAATAGCATTTAGGATTAGAAAACTCTACCTTACTGCTACAAGATAATATTCTATTTGGCCTCTTCTTATTTTTCTTTTCTGATCAGTATCTAGACAACCTTAGGTTACATAAACTAAAGTAAGGCTCTAGAGTACGCCAATACAATACCCGTAACCTGTAGTCAACAAACAAAGAATTCTATTTTTAGTTGTCGGTGATTCTAGATGCATAATTTTACATCAAAAAAACAAGTTGTTCCATATTCTAGCTAGTTTGTTAAAAGGAAGTGAAATAAGAGAATCAAAACGAAAAAGTTACCCACAATGTCAATCATTAATTATCAAAGAAGACCATCCTCGCAAAGAGCAGCAAACGCCAAGCATATTAAGGGCAGTATGTTTCCTCTCGTTAAAGAATCCACGTACCTCACCACATTACTTCAGTTTATATATCTTCTATGGGCGTATATTTAGTATTTCTCCCATTTTTCAAACTGTTCTACTTTTTTTATGAGAAGATATTTGACTTTCATATTAGATTGCAGTACTATGAAATGATGAAATTCCAACAATTACAGGTCCAGCCTACTATCTCTTCTTTTTTTTTATTAGCACTTATCTTTTCAAATACGTACGTAATATGAAAATGAGAAAATAGGAAAAACTACAGCAATGTCACCCAGATATAGCGCGATGCTAGAATATAGATAGAAAGGAAAAGGATTGTTATAGATGTTATAGAAAATATTTCGGATAAAAGCACAGAAATTCTCTATTGTTAATTTGTGTGTGTAAGGAATCTCTCTCTAGTAATTAATTACCAATTTAGTTACACAGGCGAATGTCAAAAAAGACTAATACTATCTTACTACAAACAAGCATAAAGGGTATACAATACAGGCATAAATAAAGAAATATTTATATATCGCCCCTTGCAGAGTGTTTGCGGAATCCTTATTTTTACTTAAAAGAATAATTTGGAGTATTATTCGTGCTGTACTATCTTAATCTAGTAACTAGTAATCTAAAGCTATTCTATTATTATTATTATTCTATTTGTTTATTAATATTGTTGGGGTTTCTCATACTTTAGGCAGTCATAAGGAATGTCCCAGCGAGAGCTAACCAAGAAGGGTACACTTTAATTACCAAAACAACCACAAATACCATTTCTACTTTTTAGAAGTTCTAATAAGATAAGTAATAAGAGTTGTTCGATATTCGATTCGATTTTCTTAGAATTATAGAAAATATTATAGAGAAGAGAATACAGGTTCCATGTTTCAACCAAAAAACAGAATTCCATAAATATTAGGAAAAGAAGGGCGATCACGAAAAGAAAGAGAACGTCCAGAGAAGAGATTTCAGCTAGGAAAAAGAGAGTGGAATGCCCTAA
This sequence comes from Plantago rigida, assembly GCA_036897825.1. Taxonomy (NCBI): domain Eukaryota; kingdom Viridiplantae; phylum Streptophyta; class Magnoliopsida; order Lamiales; family Plantaginaceae; genus Plantago; species Plantago rigida. Next base: position 29,184 of record JAYMSR010000048.1, read on the forward strand.
GCTATTTTTTTGTAGACTTTTATAGTATGCATTCGGATCCTAAACGATTCCGAGAAAAAGGTTGTAATGCTTAAGATAAAGAAAGAATTGCTCTGTTGGCCATTCTCTCTCCTCTTGGTCGATTGTAAAAAAAAAAAAAAAGATTCTAATAAAATGACTTCTTCAGTCTCACATATATAAGCATACCATAGAAGATAGCTTTGTATTCACGGAGATTCATCACTAGAAGAAAAGCAGACTTAAACAACGAAGTCAGAATTCTTTCTACTTTGCGTTATTTTGTTATCTTTGGCTTTTTCGTGTATATTATAGTATAGTTTTTTCAGCGAGGCGCAGAAAATGACATTTCATACCATTTCTAATTAGAAGTTTTGTATGAAGCAGACCCGGAATGGAGAAAGATGGTATTCTACAATTTGAACTTTTGGTCCTATAGAGAAAGAAATAGAAGCTAAGGTTGGTATTTGCCGTAACATATCCGGCTTCTTTTTGATTGGTAATGCCCTCTTTTCTTATTTTTTTAGTAACAAGGTCAGTAAGTAATTGAACATTCTCTAACCGGGAATTTCCGCAACATATATATATATATTATATAGTAAGTAGCTTTGAGAACTTGTCCTTCCTATCCACGTTAAGTTCTTTTTGAATTTACTACAAAATGTTGATTTACTAGGATTGTGCCCTTGGTCAACAACAGCACAAGTCGGATCGGATGTTAGGATTCTCCTATGATTTTATAGTAGTACCAATGCTATGTTTTTCTCTATTAATGTAAATATTTAGAAACAAGAAAAGTTTTTGCAAATGAATACTTGCGCACTTACCAATCAACCAATCAAAATGCAAACGTAAAAGAAGTAGCGGAAAGAAGAATTGGACTGCTGTAGTAAGTCAATATTCAAAAGAAATACTCCTCTTGTTTAATTAAGAAGGACACTACCCTACCCTCTAAGGTTGCTGGTGTACATACCGGTTAATAAAGGTTGTGTCCCTCTTCTTCCAAATTATGTAAACTCTACGACTTAGAAGTATGTCTTTTATGACTTTTTATTACTTGTTAGGAAAAAAAGTGGTTCGTTACAACAAACAATCATAATAATACATGCACAATATCTCTAAGTACTACTCTTTATTTACACCTACACCGTTACGTAAGTCTATACACAACGAGTATCTTAAGATCTCCCAGTATTGATTGATTGGTTTGTACTGGATTCCTATTTAAAACGTAACTCGTGGATGAAATAAAAGGATTGACTAGTATTTTGACCTGTGTGGGTTTGCAAAGATGTGCTTTTATTGTACAACAATTCCTTTTCTATGTTCAAAGTCAAAACAACCTCTTATGTATGGTGGGAAGACACCGAGAAAGACCCCAAAGATATCAATTCCTTACAACACACAACCTTACCAAACCAATAATAATCAAAGAAAGGCACAAGGAGAAAAAAGAACTTAGAAATTTCGTCGAAGATATGAGAGAGTACCCAAGTCACAGAGATACTTAGGAGCAGTCTGGAAAAAAGGAACCAGTAGCCTAGAAACTTGGTCCTCAACCTCAAGTCTTTCCAACCGACAGCAAAACGACCCGAAGCGAGGCATGGAAGTGTCTGATGGTAGGGTCACACAGGCTAAAAGCGATACCCACAGTCATGCCTGCATGTATGGTCTGCCACACAACCCGAGTGTCTTTTTTCGCACTTTCCGAGTGAACTTGAACGATCCACTACTATTCTAAGTGTAATGCATTTTTTTAGAAGAGATTCTTTTTCTTTATTCTATGATTGATTAAGGTAAGGATATCGATCTCTACTTTCAAACAACTTAGGGTCGGGTTTCAGGTGTTGCTGACTGAAGTATGTCAACATTAAAGATGTTGTCTTCTCAGCCTCCTATAGCTATTGCTTACCTGCGGATCGACTTCCCCCTACAACTTTCTATCTATAACTACCTCCTTCTGAAATTGCCATTGTTAATATGTTTACTGTATTTCTTATAGAAAATTGATGTATAAGAGGAGTATAGATCCTCATTGTTTACTTTATGTTATTCTATTTATAGATATACGTAGGTGCAATGATTTCTTTCTCAAAGATATTTTTCTGCAGCAGCAGCATAAGCGCATACCTCTTCTGCTCTTGATAGCCTAATATTTCCTTTTACGAGAAAATAATAGTTTAGTTCTATCTTCTTTCTTCTTTCATTTAATAACTAACATATATATAAAAGTCTATAGACACTTACTTACTTATAACTTCTAATCCGACACCAATGTTTTTGGTTTTGGTTAACACTCTTTCTTTCCTTATTTTCTTTTCTATATTTATTCTCTACTTATTTTCATTTTCCCTAGTAAGTGGTTCGTCTTTCATTGTGTATTTGTATTTTATTGTATATTTTTAGATATCTTAGGTGCAACGCGAAGTCTAAAATACTAAATATGTTCTAAATGAATTCCCAAGCAGGAATATTTCCATGTTTAAGAGTTTAAGAATCTTTACGAGTCTATTTCTAATAAAATAAATAAGAGTATAGCTGTGTTCGTTCGTGGTAGGTAGATACTTCTTCCTCAATAAGCGAGTAAAGAAAAAGCGCTATAAGCGAAAGAGAAAAAATATGTACATGTAGTTGTTGGTTTCTCATTTACATCTGCGGCATGTGATTATTCTAATTGGATTTCTAATTTATAGAATTTCTTTATATATAAGTAACTTGGTGCAGTAAATATTCTATTTAAGTTAGTAAATAAATCAGAAATCAGTCATAAAGAAAAAGATTGAAATAATAGAAAGAGTTAGATATATAGATCTAACTATTTCTTTTATCCAATTCATCTTGGTCTTAGTGCAACGCCATTTCCGGTTTAGGATAATAAGAAAGAATACATAGTACCAGAGAACCTTGTGAAATGAATTGAGAAGGAATACAACTTTGGACTAATCTATAAAAATTTAGTAAATTGTTACTATATATATATATACTGGTGATGTTCAAAAGATTTTATACAAAGTTCTTCTTTATTTAATGTGTATTAACATGCATCTTTTTTTCTGCATTGTTGTATTTTGGAATTAGATTCAAAAGAATTTGTTATTGCTTAAGATGGAATTTGGAACTAAGTACTTTATTTCTCCTACTTGGGTTAACAATGGTTGTTTTCTATTTCATTTTCATCCTTATTCCACATTCTAGTTACTGTAGTATAGGTGTGCAATCCCAATTCTCTTATGGTATATTCTTTACTAGTTCTTATGAGTATACTCACTCGTCAATTCCTTAGATAAGCCCTTGTTATGTCATTTAGATCTTATATCATCATGTTTAATTGTAGATTTTCATTCACATCACATTTATTTTTCTTCCATTGGTGCAACGCGAAAGTACTCATTGCAGGCGGGTGCAGTAATATTTTGTGGGTGTATCATAATCATTCATATATGTCCGCCAGTAGAAACTTTTCCTTAGTACTACCCGAGTCCTCATAATAGAACTTTCTAAAAAAAAAAAAAAGGCATTCCTTTGTTTTCGATTCAATCCTGCATTCCAAATAACCATCTACTTTTGGTGCAATCTCCTGTAACATGCGATTTATTCTATCTATAACTGAATGTATTCGTTAGTACAGTATTTTTTTAGAAAAAGATATCAATTAACCAATAAACTCATTGGTGTAACACTTCTTTATGTAACGGTAAGAAATAATTAAGAATGAAATATTTCACTTTTTGGTTCCTTGTTTTTTAGACCATTTTCATAATTTATGATACGTATATAAAGATATTGATCAACTAAAGTTCATATTTTCGAGTGTATTCCTGGTGTACTGTGTGTACTGTCTTCTCTGCTTTTTGCTCTATGTTTCCTTTTTTTTTTTTGAATATTTCCTTCCTTACTTGTTACGCTAGGTTAACAACTCTATCTTCTATTATCTACTTCTGATCTAGATTTTCTTTTTTTTCTGTCAGAAAGATTACCACTATCTATAATTAACCATTGAAAACCAAAAAGGATGATGGTGCTCTTATATATATTTTATTGTTGGGTAACAAAGCAGACAAAATATCGAATTGTAAAAGATTTAGTAATGTCTAACTATTTCTCAATGCAAATAGAATCTATGCCTCGTGTAGTACGTGTAGTAAGTAGTACTAATACATAAAGAACAGCAAGACTTCCTCGCCGAGTTCTAGTTAGTAAGTAGAGTTTTTCTTAGACAAGTTTCAGAGATTCCTAGATGAATAACTATTTCGCAATAAGCCCGTTCGTTGGAAAAAGTAAAGAAAGACTCTCTATTTACTATTCTATTGACCCCAGTATCTTTCACCGACATTATTTCTATTAGTCAACCAACGTAGGATCTATATTCTTTCTTACTAACACAAGTTCTTACTCTTACTAAATTTTAGAGATTAGGTCTCTCCTTCCGCAATGTTTCTAATGGAAAATAGATGCATTTCCTAGCCGAAGACTCATGCGGGTTCAAAACTGTACAATTTTCTTATTTTCCGTTGTATTTTGACATGATCATCACATCACTACTACCTCCTTGCACCCCCCTTATGTATGTACACATTAACCGGCTTGCACTATTCATTTCTATTTCGTTAGTTGGATGAAGCACCATTCCAGAAGAAAAGAAAAAAAAAAAGAAGTAAGTAAACCCTGGACCTATATTTTTTGTTAATACATAGTAGTTAGGTATACCATGTATACCATAAAGAACGTTTGAAATGAGTTAGATTTTGTATGAAAACACATGTTACTGCTTCTTATTTATTTAGTAGTATTTAGTCTATGCTTTGGAAATTAGATAGAGTTTTTGTACAAACAACCATTTAGGCTTTTTAATTATTAATGAAAAGAAAAAGAATAGAAGCCCTTATTATGTTATGTATGATGAAACTGCCATATTTCTTTTCATTCTTTCGAGTCAATTCTCGCAGTGTATTAGATCCAAAAACTACTATAGATTCAGAAAACGTACAAATTTCTAAAATTCATTTTATAGGCTGACATATTTACTACCACTACTATACTTTACTATCCTTAAGGAAAAAGCTGTACTTAGAATAGAATCATGTAGTGAATATTAGATAGATATATATATCTATCTATTTCAAAGAAGGAGATAATGCCTTGGAAGCTCAGATCGTGAGGAAAACAAAAGAAAGAGATAACCTAGACCGTGCATTCTTAGTACTTCTCGTACTTAGCACTTAACTAAGAAATAGGAAAGGGAGGTGAAGACTATAACAAGCTATTCTAGAATCTTATTTATAACCATAACCAACAGCATAATATCTATCATAATCGTGTAAATTGGAGAAAATTAGACCTTTTAAGAATTTTACAGCATATAGACTATTGGACTAAATGTATAAAAAATAATTGACCAGAGAAAGATATTACTAAGTTTTTCTAAATTCTAAGTGATCTCTTCTTATTCCTCGCAACAATTCAATCCCTAGCGAAAAAGGAATAAAAGAAGACAGCATTTGTTAGTACGCCGCCAACAACTCCAACAACAGGGAAAACCTTATTTTGTGTTATGTTATTCTGGTTGTTCAAAAAAGTACGATACCCAATTATTTATTACTTCATTAAGTAGTTAGAAATAGATCATCTATCGAATGGATTGAGACAGCAGCAAGGTACATCGTTGAATTTAGAAAATTATAGAAGGAAATTCTAAGAAGAAATCTCATGAATCAGTAAATAAATAGAAAGTGAAAACGAAAACATACGTCTCTCTTTTTATAGAAAATCTGCAAAGTAGGAATATTAGCGCATATCTCAAATCTCTCTTATACAGCAAATATAGATAACGTGATCTTTAAATTTCAAGAAACATACAGTCCTCGTTATGTAAGTGCCTAATCAAATATCGTAGAAAAAAAAAGGGGGGGAGAAAGAACCATTCTTTTTTTCTGTAAATGCAGGCTTTAACTAAACGTATAATAGCACCCCATCTATAATTATAAGGCGCGCCTAAGCACAGATTATCGGGAAGAAATATTTTTGCAACACCTTTTTTCTTGTTGGGAAGTAAACAATAACTACTTTCAGGATAAGAAGAAGAGTCAAAATTAGTGACATGTGACACAAAAAACCAAGTCTAACTAAGAAATGACAATTACTACCAGATAAAGAACTATGCCCGAACTATGGACGAAAGGGGCCTGGACGAAGTAAAGACTTAGAGATTAAGATAAAGACTTCTGGGCACTAGGCACAGATATATATAAAAGAGGAATAGATCAAGAAGAAAAGAACATCCGCCAATATCAATATAATAACTAAAAAAAAGCAGTCCTCGGCTCTTGGGCTCCTTATACAGGCTATAATATCCCAAGCGAAATTCATGAACCATTTTCGGCTCGTACATATAATAGAAAAGAAACTTTTAGTAAAGAAAACAATAATGCGTGGAATACTACACTACTCAAAAAAAATGACTGAAATTTGGCTTTGGAAAAAGATCTATTCCTAAAAAAGGCCTTACCTACTATTATTCTATTCTAGAAACTAACTAAAATACATTGAAAAAGGACAAAAAAGTCATTCGTATAAGACAAAAACAACATTTTTCTATTACTGCGTGGATTTACATAGATTATTTATAGGGGAAAAAACGGGAGAAAAAATGTTATCCCTATCCCTGAGTTGATAGCTGCTCTATCGCTCGATAATGGCATAAATTGTATTATCTATCTTTCTAGCTCCCAATTGTTAGGTCTTCCAACAGCATTTCTTCTTTTTATCCTACTCTCGCGCGAGTTCTGTGTCCCTTGATAATATTAGATAGACCTCACCTTAGAAATTAGAATATTGTATGTAAATAGAAAAGAAATTAGAGTATGAGCCCGAAAAAATGAAAGGAGTCCAAAACTGCTGTTATAATAAAAGCATACTTAACTATTCTTACTCAGTAGAGAACATTTCAAATTAGAAAACTACCCCGAAAGGTCAAAATAGAGGATTAGTTCATTGCGTTGCGTTAGACCTACTACCCCGGATCATTTCTTACTATTTGGTTAAAGGAAGGCACGCACATCTTCTCTTCCAGCGGATCTACTTTTAGAAAATCAACTTGAAATAGATTACTTGCTGCTATTTCTTATTGGATCCAAATCAAAAGACTCGACTTAAGCTAATCTTGCCTACGCAATCCATATCAATCAATCAATTCTAGAGAGATAGCCAAACCTAATACCAACAATGAATACCAACCAAAAGACACTAGAAGTTCTAGTAACAAACTAAACAATTTTTTTTGAGTAACCAACATTCAATTCTTCACTTTCACTATACTTTCACTATTATGTATGGACTAATAATTTTCTCTAAATCTCATGATCTCCCCCAAGGGTTATTTAGAAAACATGCATTCAACCTATAGCTGGATGTGATTTTTCTAAAATTTAGGATCATCCATGAAGGGAATTTGAGTTTACTAACTTTCGCCGCTATAGACTAATAACTTTTCTTCTTTTTTGATCGGTTTTAACTAAAGGAATTTCAAATTCTTCACTTTTGTCAATATGGATATCGT
>JAYMSR010000049.1:0-35451 GCA_036897825.1 Plantago rigida
CTTGGTATTCCTAATTTTTGAAATCTAGAAACATGTCTGCTTGAATTAGACATTGAAACTAAGAAGGCTCTTTCTTTTATGTGCATTTACGTTTTATTACATGCATTATTTATTGTATTTCGTTGGTGCAACACACACCATTTATTTGATATCTGCCGCCATATTATAGAAAACTAATAACTAAAGGGAAACAATTCATACCAAATGACTCCATTCCAGCATAACCGAGGTTGTTGCTTCTTTTATTATATTAGGAGGTTCTACATCAGACTAATTAAATGAAGTAAAGCATAAATGAAATAGAATATAGCTATTTATTAGATAAAATGAAAGTAGAAAGAAACGGGATCTCTTTGTAAACATATTAATAAGAAATACACTACACCCTTGTGCTTGTGATGTTGAAATGACTCCTCCCTTGACTAAGTGTTTGGTGAACTTTTCTCTTGTGATTTCTATGCGTCTACTATAAGATCTTACTTGACTCTTGGTTAGATTAGACCCTGTATGTTCACTTCTTTACTTGATTGGATTCTTCCCTTGTACTACTTGGTACTAATTATTGGTTGTGAGTCCTTGTCCAACTATATACCCAACTATGTGCACTGTATAAAAAAAGAAAAAAAAGAGGGATACACAATAACAGTTGTAGGCAATAGGTTGTATTACTCTATTAAATAAAGTAGAATTCTTACTTGCAAGTTACTTAATGAAATTTGGGTTATCATAATTTAGACATGAAAGTTAAGATATTGTTGTACCAATTATATAGTCTAGAATACATCTTAAAGAACAGTTTTTGCATGCAATGCAATAGTTTTTTCTATGAAACATATCTTTTGCCCTAAACAATCAACTTAAGTCATTCTAAAAATTAGAAAGAAAATACACATTACCTATTACTATCCTTCCTACTTCCTAAAATAAAACAAAGCGGTTTAGAACATTAGAATAGAATATAGAAGTGAAGTAAAAGAAGTAAAGAGTACATATTTTAGACTATTTATATGCCATTTGGCCAGGACATACCTAAAATAAGAGAACCAGCTACAATGACTAAATTACTAAGTCATAGAAATCAAATAAATACTAATTGTTGGGAATAGAGTAAGGAAAAGCTAGTAAGAGAAGAGATAGAAAGAAACAAGACGAGAAGCACAACACAACATCCCTTCCTACCTAGACTCATAGCATCCATAGGACTTGTAAGTTTGTTCTTACAACTAAAGTTCTAATGTTTTCAGTCTTTCATCATTTCATTTTCATTATATAAGACGCTGTATTACATAAATAGATCAAGTAAGGTAAGGACTTTCTTTTAACAAAACAATAAGTTCGAATGGTTTCACCCACACCAGACCAAGCTAAATGAATTCCTCTTCTTACTTCTATATTTTATTTAATATCTATATATATATATAGATAGATATGATTTTGGACTCATATCTTATTTGATAGATACTATATTGTTTTATTGTTTGTTATTTGAGTCAATCAAAGACTTAAAGGTTTACTTTACTCCCATCCGACTAATCTTGTTTTAGGAAGTGCTACCTAAAAAGAGAAAATGCTGAGCATCGTTAGTTATTTCTTTCTTACAACTAAGTTTCTAAGAAGGCCCTCTACCAAAGATCCTAGAAACTCAAACTATATGAAATCACTCTATCTATAGTAACCTAACAAGTGCTCTTACTACATTTCAATAACCATTTCTGTTTTCTATTTGTCTTTTTTTTTTTTCTCAGTCGCTCTTGACTTTTTTTGGAAGAATATCTACAAACATCTATCAACTCCCTTTTTGGACTAGTTTTCCTTTTTCTCGTCAAATACCCAACCCAGAGTCAATGTAGATGTATGCATAGACACATGTTTACTCCACAAGTAGCAACTATTTCTTTCGTTTCTTTGACTTTATTTCGTAATGTAATAAATAATATATGATATATGAGTCGCGCAGAGAGAAGAAAAAGATTCTAAAGTCAAAGCAATTCTTCATACATAGTTGACCTACTTTCCCTTCTAATTCTATATGCTCTACAATTTACAATTAGTAGTGGTTCCTATTTCCATTTTTTAGAAATAATTGTGCACTTATTTTTTTTCGTTTCTTTATATATATTTTAGATATATATATTATTTTAGGTGTAATGCCATTCATTCAGTAGAAATTGTATCTCAATATTTCAGGAAAGAAGAAAGAAGTTGGAACTTTTTTATATGAGCGAGCAAATCAGTTTTTAGCTTTCCTATTTCCGGTATATAACTTGCCGTGTAACAGCTAACATAATGCGTTATTATTTGGAGTCAAAAAAACCACGAATGAAAAGTAAGTAAATAAGCGTATAGCCAACCTTGAGGTATAATACTAAGTTTGCAAAGACATATCTTTCTTTATCTTTATAGAATCTTTTCCTACTAGTTTGATTTTATGTGACTCATTTTTTCCTTGGAAGAATTAGATCTAGGAAGAAAGCTTTTGATGGAGTGGTTTATTTTTACTCTCCTGCACGCACAAATAGATTATGTATGGTATTCTACAATAAATGAAATGGAAAGAGTGTACACCCTTTATTGCTGACTCAACAAATCACTAATAAAATACTGAGTCTCTTGATATCTATTCGCGGGTACGTCATAGTTTCCTTCCTAAGTAATTTGAATACAACCTTTTCTATATTCAACTTTAGATTGGTTCTAGCATCTACAACGAGGACATGTTTCTAATAGAAACCATCTATCCATAACGATATCTTGCTCTAATCCGGTATTACACGTTATCTCGTGTTCTGATTTACTACTTAGCATTGTTTCTATAGAATCCTTTTTAAGTGATAGATGACACATTTGAAAAAGAAAAAAATTTTTAAGAAGGGAGTTGTAGCTGGTAGACTATACTCCCAAGACAGAATAGTAACAAATGTTCTAGGCTTTGTATTTGTAGGTAACGCTCTTTATTTTTAGAATTCTATTCATTTTTGGTATGTATATATATTTGATATAGATATGTATTACTCTTCCCAGTTTCCTCTTACCTCTTAAATAGTTCGGGATTCTATAGGTTATGAAACACAAATGAAAAAGCACTCTCGTCTCGTATTTCTCTGTTGTAACTTTGTTTACTTCTTATTAATTAGGGTCAAAATTTCTCTTATAAACACTTCTACTTTTAATAAGTTAATAGAAAGAAATTGCAATGAATTATTCCCCGAACATTCTATCTATTATTATTATTTTGTCTTGCATCAGTGCAACGCCTTTTTATAGCGAATGTTGTCTATGATCTCTCCTTACCCTTTTCTTTGTTCTGGTAGAAGATTTTTTTTTCCTTAGGATTTCTTTAGCTGTAATTATTAATTAAGCATGATAAGAGTTCCACCAAGTTTTCTTCTTACTTTGTTCTTTTAAATTAATGAAATAAATAGTATTGCAGAAAGGTAGTATTGTATTAGTGTATATATATTATATATAATATGGGGTATTTTTATATCAATATCATAGAAATCAAATCATTTGTAACTTTTAGGATGGGTTGTTTGTTGTATTCCCAGGTGGAAGGAAATATGGGTACTATGCTTTTGCTAACGTGTACCATAACGACGGTTAATCCAAATAGTGTTACTGGGTTAGAGATGGGCGCCTTCACTATATTATGTACAACTAGAAGGAGTACATTGATTTCTGTCACATAGATATATTATCCGAGAACATATTCGAATTCATTTTCATTGTCTTAATTCTACAGACAGATATTTTCTCTTGATCTAAATAATAGAAAATAATATAACAAAGAGGGAATACAACATTTCTCGTGGATTAAGGATATTTATTCTGATCATACCAATTGAACCTCATCTTTGCATGATTTCAAGTATATGGGAAAAGAAAAGTTATAAGCGTAGTGTGTCGAAAATCCAAAGTAATATATATATCTATTTTATTGGTTGATTCCCTTACAAGAGGGTTGTAGTAGAAAGAATACTAGCCGACATAAAAACCCGTGTCTATATATTTGATTATTTTATGAAAGATCACGTATGCATTAAAATGAAGAAAAAAGGAAGAAATAGTTCCACAAGATACTCCGTAGTCACGGACCCGTGCTAAATACTAATACTTTTGATTTGTGAGAGCTGTCACTTTGGAACTTTTTGTACGTTTAAGGATTAGTCTTAAAAATTTGAGAAATGTAAACACATAGGATTCTAAGGAACCGGGGTAAAACTAAAAAAATTTTAGAATGCATAGAACAACACTCAGAAAAAGAAAAAGAAAGGTTGAGAGTGGCATTTCTTATATTTTATTAGATATAGATAAAGTAAAAAAATAGGTCTAAATCCATGTATGTCATTTCCTTGTCTAGTAAGAGATTAATTACAATCTTTTTTTTTTTTAGACGTAAATGAAGCAATTGCCAATGTGTTCTAATTAATTTCTAATTAATATTAGAAGAAGTTCTTATTCTTAATTTCATTTCCCAGTCCTGATCAATTTGCTAGTTATATAGAAATAGATATATAGAAATTTATATATAGCCATTTTTTCTTAGGATCTGGTGTCCTACTTAATTTCTAATTCTAATTAATTCTATATATGCAATGTGTCTTTCTCTTAGTAGCATTTCGCAATTAACCCTGCTTTGTGTGTGTGGAAGATAGCAGCTGACCTGGGATGTATTGTGTACTATATACTTTAGATAATACTTTACAGTAAAAGAGAGAACCGAGAAGACCTGACTAAATACCAATAAACGGTAGAAGTTCTAGTAACAAACTAAACAATTTTCTGATTTTGAGTAATCTTACTAAGACTCTTCACTTTTTGCTACTATAAGACTAATAACTTTGTCAATATTGGATGTTGTCTACTATCGGCTTTTCTTTTTCCCTAGTAAAAGGGTTCATTTTGGGTCTAAAAGGGCCTTTTTTCATGAAAATGGAATACTTCGCATACGGAAAACTTACCTAGAAAAGTCAATTTATGTAGTAATAAAGGCTCCATTTTTAGAAATGTCATAGTCAGTATGGTATGGTCCAAAGTGTACTTTCCGTTTCTAGCTAAGGAACTTTTGTCTTTTTTAGAATATTCATTACTCATAAGGAGTGAAAGTGAGAAATCCAAATCCTAACTTAGAAGGTGGATCGGAATTCTAAAGTTAGATAGTTGCTAATGTCGAAAGTATATAATGAAATTGAAGTAAGTATTAAAGTTAGGAATTTTAGAATTAATACTAATACAAGTTGCACCTAGAGTTTATGTATCAAAAGTATAATATATATATATATATATGTCTGGACTTACTGTATTGGCTCTTTCTTTCTTTCTAACCCACAGTCTTCATTTTCTTATCCATACTTACTTTTCTTTTGTGTTGAGACTGTTAATTCTATGTGTCCCTGGATGTCCTTTTCTTATTTATTGTTTGTTGAGTACTCTTTTTTCCATTGCATAAAGCACGGAGAAGAAGTATATAACTAGAGAAGAACGAAGGAAGGGTATACCATATGTAGTTATTCCAACTATTTAAAAGTGGTAGTCAGTTTGTTGGTAGAAAGTCTGTGCAAACTTTAACGGGAAAAGAAGCTATTTATTATTTATTGTTGGCGCAAATCAATTTTCTAGGATACAAAGATATCATTCACAAACCTATCCGAGTGTATCTTCTAAACAGAGTTATCGAATATGAAATAACAGGAGATACATACGTGTGCAACAGAACTTTCCTGGAATTCTTAATTTCTTGACATTATTCATTCTAACTAATTAATCAATTTGCAACATTAATTATTAAATACCTTGCTTAATCCCTAGTTTTTGGTTCTTCTTAAATTCTCTATATTCAGTCAGAGTTACGTCTCCTAAATTTCTTTATCCTTCAATTATTACTAAGCAGAATCCTTCCCTAGTTAGTGTCCTTGGACTCTCATTACTTTTTGAAACTTCAAAACAACTCGAGGCATGAATTCCTAGAAAACGAATAGAGAACTGCAAGGAAATAATTCTTATTATTTATTATGCACATGAAAGACGCAATACTTTTTGTTGTGCTATAAGACTCGCTGTAGGCAGCAGGTCTTTTTTCATTCTTACTTGGGCTCTCTACCCCTTAAGGTACTATTCCTAAGTAAACTCTATGTGGAAATGCAGGAAAACAACAATAAAGAAAAAAGGAATCTAGGGGTTAATAAAATTTGTTTGATTTCTTATGCCTGTGCTTGGGATTTCACGTCACAAGTAATTAATATATTCTACATACAATTCTTTATTAGTTTCCTGAATCTAGTTATTTATCCTGGCGAGATAGACAAGATAGATAGATAGATGAAGGAAAAACACGAAAGGAAGATGAAAAATAACAACGAAAACAAAAGGATACATACACACGGCTAGTACATGGATCTTACTTTGCTATATCCTATTTGACTTTTTAGAACTATTCTAGTTATATAGTTGCAGTTATCCAAAACTATAGCGGAGTCTGGAAAAAATACCTTGTCAGTGCAACTTTGATATATTCGTTATTAGAACCATTACCAGGAAAGAAAAAGTATACAATTATATAGTAAGCAAGACCTCTAATTGAATTTAGAATTGAATTGACTTCGTATTGTTGTGATATTCTGCATTTATCCTTTATTAGTCTATATGATGTCTACTACTATTTGTAAATTGTAAACCACATTCTTAGGTTTTTGATTCCATTTACTTTAAGTCCCTTCGAATGTCTATTACCAATTAAAGTGAAAAGTCTAGAATCTACCCATCGCCTGAACAACCTCGATTATTGACTACCGAACTAAGAAGTCAAAACTCTCGGGAGTATCAGGACGTGATGCCATATATCTGTCCACTAGTAAACGAAATGTTGTCTTATCTAGAATGTCAATCAATCACCTTGTAGAAAGAAATCCAGATCAAAAGGAAGCGTTTCCCTGGTTACAATTTATTTGTTTAGGACTAGCAATTCTGGAATGAAAAGATTCTAAAGAATGAGTAGTATAACACGGATCTTATGTATGATACGCGAAGAAAAGGAAGAACAATATCCTATCCCTTATTAAGTAGTTGTTCATTACCGAGCTAGACATCCTTAGATAGACTCTAACCCTACACGTGTCTTTGTCAGTACTTCTTTCTTTAAATGCTGTAAATTCTATATATACCCAATATGAATTGTTGTGAATAAATTAGAAAAAGATTTTCAAAAAAGGAGAAAACCTAGTCCTAACGTTGATATACACTCGAAAAAAAAGTCAAGGAAAAATGGCATACTCAATTATATTACTGTCCGTGTAAAAGAATGAAAAGTCAAAGATAAAGAAGTAAAGATATGAGATCCCAAACAAAATTAGAAACCAATTGTGCACTTGTAAAATTACACATCACTAAAAAAGGAAACCCGTACTTATTAATTCTTAATAAACTCTCGTCATGTCTGTGTTAGCCACGTTGTGCTGTGTGTGGAATTAGTAAATAAAGGAAAACAACATTTGATGAGAAACCTTGTTCTATTCCTAGTTCATTGGAAACACCAAAATAATCATCGTCTTAGGCAGTTCATTTTCATCATAATTTAAGTACATCATTTCATAATAAGTACACTAGTTTTTTCATTAATAAGGATCTCGCGCTTGCTTCTGATATGTCTTTGTCCTTGTTATGCTGGATCACTACCATGTTTAGGAGTAGGGTTACTCATCACGGGGCCCTTTATGTTTGTTGATTTTCTTTATACACATTACGATGTGTATAAGTATAAAAGCACAACTTCGATAAAAGAAAGAATGCGTTGGCTGTTTTGTTATTGACAACCATCTTTTTTTATTAATAAACGCCATGTATCAAAAAAGTTGACTCCGAGTTCTTTTCTCCTTTTATTCTTAGCTCTGTTCTGGACTTGTGACTTGTCTTTACCTAACTTCTCTTATTTATTCATTCGTTGTTGGTAGAAATCCAACCAAGATGGACGTAGGCGTATTGACTTTTTCAAATGCATATAGTTCATACAGAAAGAAAAAGAGTAGTTTTAGCTTAGTCATTACGTTTTTGGACCAAAAAGCGCGGTTAAGAACGATTCTTGGATGGTCCAAATTATACCGTAGAGAGAGATGAATTCTACTAATACTGGGAGCACGCCGTCCTGGATGCACCTACTACTAAGAAGAGTCAAAAACAGTAAGAAAATAGCAAAGTTCTTTTCTAACTCGTACTTAGGATATCTTACATAAGAAGTAGATTGATTATAGTCCAAAAACTACTATTGCTTTTGGCGCGAATTCAGTAGAGAGAAAACGTAAAATTTTATTATCCTTATTTATAGTTTGACATAAGAATCACCACTTCCAAGAGAAAGAAAAGAGTATATAAAGATAAAGGAGAAAGACATTAGTCTTAGCCCACACCCATGACCTTATTTGCACCATACCCATATCCGCGTTGATGCAAAAGCACTACTTGGAATTCAAAGATCTATCGATTAAAAACGATCCTTGGCTGTTAAAATGCTAGCGCAAGCTAAAATGAAGTAAACGGCAAAGAAGAGATCTATCTACAAAAAATACAAGAAACTATCCCAAATAGAAATCTAGGCAAACAATGTCAATTTCTGGTTATACCACTCAAGAGAAACTTATGCAAAAAGTGTGCCACGATGCATGCTACCTTATAACTAGGGTGAAGGAAATTAGCTGATTACGAAGATACAGGCTAGAACTATAAAATAGAAGTCAATAATGTACAACAGTTACTATAATATTAAACATATTCAAAAAGACTTTAATCCCTCCCATTAGTCAAAATTCAAGGGCTAGCCGGAAAAGAAGAGAAATCCATGTATGTATAACGTGGAGTATATAATAGGAATACAATCTCGGTTTGAATGAAGAGTGGTTGGTAAAATATCTAGGATGAACGACAGCTGTGAGTGCTCTTCGATAAGTCCTTTGGTTCTATAAACCAATTTCACTTAGTTGTCTTGCTTCTTCTCTTCTAACATAGAACCTTATTTTTCTTATTTTATTTACTGAATTACTGGAATAACTTTTGGAAGTATTTAGACATATTTCGGAATTTACATACCTCAAATCTTTATTCTTTGGTACATCGAAAAAGATCTCTCCTAAAATGGAAAAACTCTAATGGCATTCTTATGTATGTCTTATGTATAGAACTAACCTAAATTATATGCAAAAAGTACAAAATAACTAGTAGAGTAGAATCGACTACTATAAAAACTATACGTATAAAACTATGTATAAAAGTGGTAAAGTAGTCAAAGTAGTAAGTAATTAGGAGGATACACGCATTTCTTTTATGTTAAAACATATTATTATATATAATATATAAGACCTCGTATCAAATAATGCTCCAGGATGATAGTTAATAATATGCTTGAAAACTTGTGTAGTACTTCACTAGACTCGTTAAGAAACCGGTTTCATAGTCAATTTAATCGTAAACGATATAAGACTTGCAGTAAAAGATGCTACTGTCAAACAAAGATAGATGTAGTAGATAGAGGCATAAAAAAATCATAAAGCTATTTATCCCCGTAACTACTAAAAAGAAAAAGACCTGGGAGGAGGAATAAATCATATACCTATTCTATTTATTAGTAAATATTCACCAACAATTATAGTAGTGGATATTGTTAAATACGTACGCGCCTAGTTTCTACGAGCAAGAAAAAGTCTAAAAAAAAGGTATACCTGTATATTAGATCTATTAATTCTATATAGACTTATGAAAGAAAGAGAAGAGTTGGTAGTACTAAATGCTGTCATAAAAAAAACCCGTAGAATCTACCCATAAAAATAGAAATAGGGAAGTAGTTCGTTTTAGTAACCACCCATTACAATGACTTCACAAAAGAAAAAAGTGCAAGTGAAAAGAAAACACACCGCTATACTCTATTAGAATTCGAAAGAATTTGTTTAGTGCTTAGAAATTCCTAGAATGGAAAAATATGGAGTCAAATGTTATACCTTTCCCTTGAAATATGCCCTTATGTACAAGCTCCTTTCTTTGTATGTAAGCAATTCGCTCCAATATTACAATCTTTTTATGACATGCCCTAGGTTCCCTGCTTGCTTATAGTACAGTTATTATCGAAATGTGTGAATACAGTTATTATCGAATTATCGAAATGTGTGAATAATGAATCCAATAGTTGTATATAATATATATATAATACACACACACTATGTTATGTACTACGCTCGGAAATCGGAAATAAGACATACTTGCTCTTGCTGACTTAAATCTAGAACCTTATTGTTTATCGATATTACGGAAAAGTAGTGCAAAGCTGTCGTATTAGAAAGGCTGCCCTGGGAAAGTGTTCATAAATGGACTTCTATTCTAAAAGTATAAAATGTAAAGGACACGTGTTGGGAAATTCGATTCATAGCTGCACCATACAAAGACGTATTATTATTATGAAATAAATTAGATGAAATAAATTAGCTGAGATTCCTATGTATATCTAGGAGGTAAAACTACAGTAAGTATTATAGTAAGCTATTTATTGTCAAAAATGGTGAAAGTTTCTAAAGGAAAAAAGTACACTCGCAGGAAACCTAATTTAAACAAAAAAGGTTGTAAGGGAAGAAATTAGAAAAAGGTGAGTAATGCACATCCAAAGTAAGATAAGAGAGGAAGAGTAACAAGCGAGCAAATAATGTCCAAATAAAAAGAAATGATAACAAAGCTATAAGCCATGGACATTCTTTCTTCATTGGTGCAAAAAAGGCACTACTTCGAGTTCAAGGACCTATCTATAAATAAACTTTATTTAAAAAGATAGAAAGTGACAAATTAGAAACTGAAGAAAACAATGTCAATTCTTTATTATCATTCTAAATAGAAATTTCTGAAAGGACTGGGCTGTGATGCATGCTACCTATACCCAATACCCAAGTGAACTTCGGTTCTTGTGAACGAAATTTATTGATTTTAAAAATAGATTATTACAGAGATTTACATAAGTCGGAAAAGCGCAACGGAAGAGATAACCTTAGTACTGCAAAGAACGAAAACCGAAAAGAAAGCTACAAGTAAGAGTAAGACAAAGTAACATAATTGGTTCTAAATAATAAGAGTTCTAATAAGAAGAACTAAGAATAAGTGAGCTATAACTCCCACGTTATCTGCTACGAGTGACTTCATTCGTTTAAAAAAGAAAGACTTTCTCTTTACCTACTATTTTTTTAACCATCGTTTATAGTTCGATTTGACTCGTCATGGCTCTACATCCAGAAATTCCATTATTACCTAGCTCTGTTGTTTTAAGTTTGTGTCTTTGTTGCTCTTACTAAGACAGCTTCTCTACCCGCGATTATTTGTCAGTTGCTACATACATCTACTACTCTATGTAGAATTATTATGCCTTAGAACTACACTATATTAGTTTGGTAGGCCTTGTTTGCATAGAAAGAGTCTCTGAGCCCAAAGAAAAATATACACTTGCCCTTCCACTCGCTGAGAATTTTGGTTCATTTATGCCCGTTGTTGCTGTTGTCGGTGGAAAAGAAAAAGTAACATCCTAATCCTAAGAAAAAGTTCGTTGTATAGTTTGAATTACCATCCAAGTAATAGCCCGCCCGAAAGAATTCATTGGGAAAAACTAAAAGAAAGGACAAAAAAGAGTCAACCTTGGAATAGATTTATTATACGATAAATAAAGAAGAAAAATAAGAACATCTTGGCTGCTTTGTTATTGGCTTACACCCATCTTGAATCTTGACTACCCACTGTCCTGCCCCTACTCGATGAGTATCTCCCTTTGCCCGTGCTTTGTCTGTTCTTGCACTGGAGTACCCGCTTTAGTCATAAAGACTCTTATTCTCTAGGATAGCTATTTCTTTCTTAGTTTTTATTAATATTCTTATTCTTTCAAATTACTCTTTAAGTTTCTCTTTACTTTAGAAGGAGTAGAAAATATAGAGTTTCTCGTGGAAAAACTATTCCTTGAAAATCACACACTTTGAAATAGAAACCTAAATTCGTTTATACCAGCATTGGATTCAGATGAAGCAATAAGCCTATATATTTAGAATATGACTCTATTTATATATACTACTATTTATAAAACAACATTCTTTT
This sequence comes from Plantago rigida, assembly GCA_036897825.1. Taxonomy (NCBI): domain Eukaryota; kingdom Viridiplantae; phylum Streptophyta; class Magnoliopsida; order Lamiales; family Plantaginaceae; genus Plantago; species Plantago rigida. The sequence continues at coordinate 12,100 of JAYMSR010000049.1, forward strand.
AAAGAGAAAAAGTAAAGAAGAAGCACATTCTCTACTTACTCACGATCCGATATCATTATCATCGAGTGCACTACTGTCTCTGGCGTATAGGCCTACATGCCCGGGTTCTACCTATTCGCTGGGTGCTGTTCTACACTCTTTACCCACTTGTCCCTTATATATATCTATTAATATCTTTATATAATATGATTGATAGAAATATTTTCTTACTAATTAATTACTTTCTTTTTTCACTTTGTTAGTATAGCTATTAGTTGCAGTTATCCAAAAATAAAGTAGGTCCTCTAGAAGAAAAAATATACAAATCCAAAAGCGAATGCGACTAGTACCATAATTTATTATATATATATATATATACCCCGTGTATAGTTCGATGTATGTATGTATGTATAGGAATACCTACAGTAGGAAATGCGTAGATTATCCCGTTATCCCGTAGTGTCTATATAATATAATGAAGGTGTCTTATTCTATTATCCACAGACATATTTCCTTATTGACTTATCTATATAATGAGAACTATATATTATATGGCATAATTTTGACATTTGACTTAACTAGCTAGCTCTGACTTAGTATTATAGTATGTATGTTATTCTTCGAAACCATTTATTTCTTAGACCTGTCTTTCTAAATAACGAACGTTTCTTGTGTTTGTAAGAAATCCTTGCGATTGCGCGATTCCTTGTTTGCTGCCTATTAAGAACCTATACTGGCTCTTCGTGTTTTTGTGGTCAGTTACTGCATCTGTTCCGTATCTGCTCCGTATTCTAAAAATCCCTTATAGAACTATTCTATATATTAATGCAGGCTTTGTTTAGATTAGAAAAGTTTTGGTGCTAAAGAGAACTAAAATGCACATCGCTGGATAAGTTTTTTATGCTCGTCCATGCCCGAGTCCATCCTTGTAAAGCAGTTATACTGGAAAAATAGAGGAAAAACTACTCTTGGAAAAAACGTAATTCTAATATATTATTTATTCTATTTTACGAAATTCTTTTATGCCAAGATCGGGAAAAGGCAAAAGATTCACCTAAGACAACCGTATTCTTTTATATGCTAGGCGTTTTATTCTTAATTACTCCTCGTTGAGTTTGTCTTTTAGTTGCAGGTTTATGGTTTATTAGAATAGTGAATAGTTGTAAAGAGTTTTTGAGTCTGAAAAAGAGAACTACTTGACAATTCAGAAGAAAAACACCGTAAAAATTTGCTTTTGTATTGACATAGTTACAATTACTATTTCTCACTGACATTATTTGGTTAAAGAAAGGAACATCTTCCCTATACTGGCTTATACATTTTTAACAACCGCTGTGCATAATTCGACCATCTGTCTGACTCATAGTTTTTTCTTAATTCATATATATGACCCTCGTTGTGTCTGCCGAAAAGGAAAGCGTCCTCACTCACAGGTTATGTTCGAAAAAAAAAGTCTACGTTTTAGAAACAGGATCGTTGTTGTGTGAGCAATGTTGTTGTTAATAAGATTGTATTATCATTCGATTATACATACTATTATTGATATTGATTAGGTCTAGTTATAGTAAGTCAATAAGGAAAACAATGGGAATATATTATTCATAAACTAAAAAGTTCTAAAGGGAGAAATGTATATAGCAAGATATAGGTAAGTAGAAATACAACTACACAGTAGCAGTACCGAAAGAAGTCAAATAACTCCCAGAAACAGAGGACAACTTTGCAATAATAGTTGATGATAACTAAAAACTCATTTTTGCTTTAAGACGACGTAGCAAGGCTTGTTTGTACTTTGTTCATCTTAGAAAATTCTACTTTCTTTTTCCTATAAATATACAAACAATATACTAGAAAACATAAATACTAGAACAAAGGTTTTGCATTACTACTTAATGAAAACTGGATACGGACATTATTGTTTTGGTCTATAGTAGTTAGTCAATTTCACAGCAAAAAAAAAGTTTTAAAGAAGTAAGACAGGATGGCGGTTTACTATATATACTATAACAAGCCGTAGAGTTATAGTTATTCCTAGCGAGATATTTGAACTTCATTTACAATCTGCGAGTTATTTATTTATATATCTAGAATATGATCTATCTAAATCTGCTAAAACTACTAGATTCGTGATTATTCTTCTAGTTTCTAGTAAGAGAAACTTTTCACTTCTGATTCCAACTATTTCACCCCCTTTTTTTTTTATCTCTTAGATGATTTCTTGTCCATATTCTAGCAGGTATGCAGATCTAATTCACGGATTACATACATGATTACAACACAAAAAGCACCCTAAATTCTATTTGAACCAGTTTCTATTAACCAGTTTAGAGGGAAAAGAGTTGTTCTGCTTAGGTTTTTTGGAAGTTCTATTCTACTATATTTTGTGACCTAATAATGAGCGAACAGGTACTTTAAATTAAATAGCATAATAAAAAATTATAGAACAAAAAATTTAAAGCAACGTCTCTTATCTTAATATAATAACTTAATAATATATATATTTTATACATAATATCTTATTTATGCATAGCATATGCGCACAACGTGTTTCCATAAAATAAATATAAATAAAGGATTCTAAAATAAAAAAAACAAGTACGTACAAATGGTGCTAAAACACTTCGCCGCCGAGAAGAAAAAAGGAGATCTAAATACTCGTGAATTCCTTTACTAACAGAGCAATTATTGGGTTATAATATAACAGTAAAAAATAGGATGGACTCGTGGATATTACACACATGTCAACATTATCATACTTATAGAACAGAACCTTCTCCGTGGTGGGACTAAAGAATTCCATCGAAAGGTAGTTAACTCATCTTTATCTTAAAAAATAGAACTTCTAATTATTAGTTATTAGTAATATATATATATATATATATAGAATCTAATTATTAATAGAATCTAATTATTAATAGAATTAGTATTTTGTCATGGGCAAGGCAGACAGAAAAAAGATGATGAGAAGTAGGACAGCCGCTTAGCATGAGCTTTACATACAAATTACAATGAAATGTACATACATTGATTGAATGGAATTCTAATAAAAAAATTCAGAAAAATATAGCAACCCAGAAGCGAAGCCACGATAGAAAGGAATTGCGGCAAAGAAAGACTTTTTTTCGAGAATATTTGAAATGATAAAAAAATAAGATTCACTTCCCGAGGTACTAATAGATTCTATTTATACTTTAAATTGTTGTTTATATAAATTCTATTCACATCACAAGAAGATCTACCCCAAATCTTTCATTACACCAACAAAACCGAAAAGAATTTTTAATATGTCCTGTGTTTTCTTTAGCTACACATGTTTCATTATGTTAGAATTAGAAATTATAGAGCAAGATGCAGTAAATCGACTACCTCTTTCTTACTACAGAAGCAAAACTACCCCTTATAAATTAACAGAAAAATTTCGAATAAACTTGGAAGAAGGCACAAATAAATAAATATGTTCTATTATATTTCTTCTATTTTTTTGTTGTTGGATAAAGCCAAAAAATAAGGTTTCTTAGGGATAAAGATTTAAGTACACATTAGCTCTAAAACTTAGTTGTAGATGTTGTAGGTATAAGTATTATAGTTGTATTAGTTGTAGTAATTAGATTATTATTATTATTATTATTATGTAGGATGTATAAAGAATTTAGTCTTGCAATTCAGAGTTAGAAACTACCGGCACAGGTCTATCCTTACTTAGTTCTAGGTCTTTCTTGGTTGCTTTGCTTTCACTTTACTTTAACCTTCCACACGCTTTCAGAGCATAAACACAAACATATTAATTAGTACTTTCAATGAATTTAGGAATGGTCTCTTATCTCTCCCGCTTTATCCACGTAATTGCTGAAGTTATTAATTCTATATTCCCATTCCCACTTTTTTTCTAAATTTACGATAATATCCGAGTATAGTATACTCATAAATTTTTAGATTGTAGGTTTGTTTCCTTGAGGGAAAGAGCACAATTGATAATGATAAGAAGCTAGGAAATGATTTGATATGAAAATCTTCTAACTTATGACTACCCACTGTCCGTGACTCTTGACTTTCTATTTGGAGCTTTGAAAATGACTCCTTTTTAAAAACAAACTATCAATAGATTTCTTAAATAATAGAAATCTAACGTACGGGTATATTAGTGATTAACTCTTATACCTTATGCAACACAAGAGTTTCGTAGTCAACCTATAAAAGAATTTCTTATTATCTCAAATTTCTATTTCTAGTAAGTAAGTAAAAGTAAGTAAGGGCACTGCACGGAATAAAGTTCGTTATATTTGATTGAATATTATTTGATCCCGAGGCGGGCTTTAGAGTAGGACACTATAATCCATAGTTTCTATTTATTTTGAATGTACTTATTCTTTTCTTTATATTACTACATTATTTTTATTGAAAAACGTCTTGCTTGAGAAAGGACTTTGGGCTCATAACTTGACAGGAAAAGGAAAAAATGAGTCGGTTTTGCAAATAGTTGTTCTTACAACAACAACACAACACGACATAACCTAGAATTTAGAGATATCTACCCCGAGCGGGCGGGTTTTGGGAAGCAAAGTAATCATTTAAGTAAGGAAATATTTCAAAGTATCCTTTTCACGAGAGATAGAAGAAATAGAAGTATTTCATTTTTCACTAAGAAAGAAAATTTGGTAGAAAAAATCACAAAGATTCCTTAAAGTAGCTCCGAAAATAGGACTCGTGTGGAATTAGAGATTATGCCTCCAACTATTTCTTTTTGGTTCTCTTTCATAAGAATTTTTAGTACTCTTAGTGCTGAGCTTTATGACTTCAAGAATAGAATATGTATGCTATTGGCGCCCGCAGCAAACACCGAAGGTTACGTAAAAAATAAGGATTCTTAGATGATCAATATCCGACTTTTACCTTACTTACACAGATTTTTATTAAGTGAAAGGAAGGGTCGAGTCTTGGTGTTATTTAAACTGATCCTATATATTTCATCTAGTTAATTGATTAAAATAGTGTGTTATAATTGCCCTCAAGAATTTGAATGCTTCCTTAAAGTCGATTCAGAAAGATACTATACACAGATATGCTATTAGTTTCTTATACTATACTATACATAGCGCCTTTTGTTCTATATTGTTCTTCGCTTAACACGCGTTCTTTCTTTCTTAAAAGTTTTTTGTTTTTTGGAAATTTATTAACAATTATGCCAACATTTCTAGATGTTGTTTTCTTGGGGAGCTTTTATTCTTATGTGAGAATCCAAAAGTCTGCCGAAGACAGATAGATGAATTTGAAGCGGTTACTTTATCAAAGTTGACTCATATGACTTAACCAACTATTTTCATTTTCTTTGCTCCCTTCTTTTCTTTTTTATCCTATCGATTCTATATAGGTAAGGTAGTATTAACTGGTCCTGCTTAGGGGTTGTAAATTGGAGAGAAGAGTCAGTCAGAAACCCATTTCTTTGAAGTTCGAAGTATACCTTCTACCAGCAATAAGTGTAGTGCTATTATGAATTCTTGTAACTTCACTATATTTTTTGATTTTCCTTTAAAGTTTTGCCACGTCGTTTACTTTTTAACCCACGCCCTTTATTCCATATTCCATTTTAGGAGTAGGAAGTTCCCTATTATTCTACACTACTTCTTCTTTTTTGTTGTTGGTACTAGAATGAATTATAGAATCCAATTGTGCTAGGTTAGGCCTAATGTGTATGTATAACTCTGTTCAATATCCTAAGATTGAATAGTTGCTAAAAGTGAACTCCTCTATTGTGTTATCAATAGCTTTTCTTTACCGTTGTGTTTTCTTTGCGAATTATTTCCTTTCTTTTTCTTATAGTATTAGAGTACTTTGCTTTGTGTTGATTGATGAAATCCATTGTTGTTCCTATTTAAGGAGGAGGGGTTATTAGTTCTAATTAATGAAGCCACTTTAACAACTTCAAGATAAAAGGGCTTGGCACATGACTAATCTTTTGACTTTCGTGCTTGGTTGATACAACTAATCAAATAGAATTGGAAAAAGATTGAATAGCTAGCTAGGTGCACTAGGAATATGCAAAAACACGGTCATAATCGATTTTCTTTTGCAGATATTTACCAGAAACATTTATTTCTAACTTACTACAACTCCAGTCTAGAACAAAAAATGTGCCACGCATCATCTTCGAGATAGATATACAGATCTAAATAAACTCTTCTAAACTCTATTAATCCGATTAATCCATACTAAACTAATAAATACTCAAAATGACTATTTCTGACAAATACAACAGATCTGATCTTCAAGTTTATATGGACATGCTGTATGTTGGCTTTAATAACACTAAAATTTGTTAGTTCATTATGCATATTTAATTGACTAATATAATAGCTACTAATTAAGATTTTTCTAGATATCTTAGATAAAAGAAGTTTACGCTTGTATAATTGTTTCTTGTAGCAAAAAAAAGAAATAAGGAAAAAGGAAATGAAAAGTAACACCCCATAATACATATAGTAGAACACCAAACAAGACTCGATTGTGGAATCTTATCTTACGTGTCTTTAGGATGAAATCATAGGTTACATGCTAGCTAAAACAGAATCTTTTTTTGTGGGAAAAAAGAAAATGAGTAAGGAATTTCTTTTTGTAGAAGATTGTAGAAGAAGTCTATATTTCTCTTATACGGGCTCCCTTTATTCTTATTTTCTTTCCGGTAATGAATCCCGAGTGAGCGACATCGTGCTATAATAGTTTGACAGAACTTTGAAAGCTAGGCAAAGGAAAGAAGAGAAACTACCCCAACAAAAAAGGACATTAAAGAGAGGGTGGCAAGTTCTCCCTATAAGGCGTGTATTTAGAAGGCTAGATCGAAAGGTGGGATAAGAGACTTGGTTCTTTGTATTCTTGTACGTTTGTTTTAGGAATTTTTTCTACAGTTACAATACCATATAGAAGCGAGGTTAACTAGGCTATTGCACTGTGTTGTTACGAACGGATTGCTCTGCAACACTTAGCTTCACATGATAGAATAGAGTCTTTCCCTTAGTTGCTTTACCTAGGTACTTAGAACCCAAAGACTTTTAGAATGAGTCTTCCCCAATCTAAATTTTTCTACTCTACTATTACTTAAAGGGTACTTGTCTTCCTTCATTATCTTCATGTAATAAACAATGTAAAAGTCAAGGAACTTTGGTTTACTTCCTTTTCCCGAAGGTTCATAGAATCTTGTTCTATATGGTAGGTCATATTTCTCTTTTCTCTCACGCATATTTGAACTCGTAGGAATTCAAGAATTCGTTATACGCTATTACTTTTCTAATACTTCTATTTGTACAATACATAATTTATTTAGAACTACAAACTTGGCAGCAGAATCTTGCTTTGTCGAAAGAAGACTTGTACTCTATTTTCTTTTCACTTTTTATAGACATGTTGGAATAATTGGTGGAAATACTTCGTCTAATTTAGTAAGAAAGTAAGAGAATAAGTCCAACAACAATCTAGTTTTTCATATATATTATTATTATATATAATATACCCTTTAATATACCCTTCTATTTATTTGGTTTAGAAAATAACCTGCTTATTTTCGGTTCAAAAGGAATCGGCTACTTTCTATGGCCTATGCATAAGCTGTTTTCCTAGAATCTTAGAAGGAAGAGAAATAGAATAGGACTCTGTGTTTGCTTGTTTAATGAATGCACCTATAACTTTTTGTTTTTAACAACCCAAGTTTTTTACGTAGATTTTAGTTCTATGTGATCTTCTGAAAATGCGTGATATAGGATCGTGCACTAAATAATCTACAGCTGCTGCCCTCTAGGAATAGGGCGGGGTCGTTGACGATTTACACTTGGCTTGTTTGTGGAGATTGTTTTGTTTCTACCTTTGGATATTATATACATAACTCGATACAATTTGATGTTCTTGAAATGAAAAATATTGAAACCTAGTTTGCGGGGCATGAGATAATATGAAATTCATAAAAAGAAAGGAGGCTCTTGTATTACGTTACAAAGTCAAAAAAGTAGAATATATAGAGAACACGTAGTATAACCTAAGAATAAAAAGATAGAAAAGCCGACTAATAATTAGTTAGTAATTCAGCTATTAGCCAAGAAAACATCCTCGAATTACATAAATTTGCTAGGATTTCAAGAAAATCTACAGGGACCTTACTTAAGCCCTTATTTAAAGTAAATTCACTGAAGTCCTCACTCATCGAGGCATGTGTCGAATTCTTTGAAATTACAAAAAAAAATGTATTATTACACAGTTGTTTGTTTCTATTTAGAAGTCATCTATATAGCTCTATACTATAAAGGGGGCATACAACTAATAAAGGACTAAATAATTTCCTACACGCCCTTAGGCAGAATAAGGAAATTAAACAGCAAAGTCAAAAAAGGTCTTCTATTACTGTTTCGCGTCTTATAGTGGAAAGTAGCCAACGTTCTCACGAGTTAGCTGTTTGTATAGATAGGCCCAAATTCATTCATATTGTATTTTGTGTTTCTTATTTGTTTCTGTATGTTCCTAATAACTAATCCCACTTCCGATATTCGTATCTTCTTAGATAGATATTCGTTTACTTTATTCTCTTTCTTACCTTTTTCTATTCACTTAATAGATACAAAAAAAGAAACAACAAGAGCTTGTCGGTTTGACACAATGATGACTTTTTCGAGTTTTCTTAGAGTATCGCCGTTGACATCGTCTAGCCAAGGACAAAATAAAGAAAAGAATGTTAACTGTTGTTTGCTGGATTGGAAATATCTATAATACTTCTACTATTTCATGTAGTATATTGGTGAGAAGTCCAATTTTCTTTTTATCCTAGACGCTCAATGTTACCCTAAACCTAAAGTCTAATTATTAACAAAACAACTCGGGTGTGAAAAGCAAAGGCAAATCGTGCTCTTTGTACAGGATACAGGACAACAGCTAGGCCTAGATAATGAAATTTTATGTTGTAAGTAAAACTTTTGATCAGAACCAAAATATCTCAAGGGTATATCATAAAGTATAAAATCTTTTTGCAGAAAGAGAAGCTATTTCCGCGGAGAGAAAACAACAAACAATATACAAACAATATAATTCAAGTAATTAGATGTCTACAATAAATGCTTTTGCTGGGATAAAAAGAAAATATAGAGAGTTTTTTGCTCTAGTAGAACTGCTTGATTATAAAAAGCATCCTGTTTTCTGCATGAATATTCTTTAGGTTTCTTTTGTATACACACGTATAAGTTAGCAGAGTACTTTGAGGTCGTCAAATACATTTCTTTCTATTTAGAAACAATTAATAATAATAAGAAATTGAGAACACCCAAGTATATAAAGTATAAAAAAAACTCCTAAACAGGCATCTCTATTCATAGTCAAAAAGGCAAAAAAGTGTGCAAGGAAGGATATCCATATCCCTTCTATCTTTTTGATTATTTATTGGTCTCACTTCGCAATGTATACTAGTTACTTGCATATACTCTTATCTCCCTCTTACTACAGTCGGCTTTGGCAACCTGTATTCTTGTTTTCTTTGGATGTCCTCTACAATTTGTACATAAAACCTCAGTACGCTGCTTTTCTTTTAGTACTTATCAACTACTTTTTTTAGATTTATTTAGTAAAAGACAGATTTGGCTTCATAATTTCTAATTACTCCTCTCATTATGACTGACTGTATTCCATTCTTATTTATTTATCTATGGCAAACTCTCCCCTCGATCCTTTCTCTCTTTTTGTTTTTTGTTTCTAATTAATTTGTCTGCTCTTAGCTTTTCTTATATTATATTATAGTATTTCCCAAGGACTTATACTTCTCTTACTTGATATGAAAAGAGTGCTCTTGTGAATACGGTTTCTCAGATGTTTAATCTATTAACTTTGGAAATTCGTGCCCGGTAATATAGAAAATATATAATACATAAGGGTCTATTCATGACCAGTATTTTCCCTTTTGCTTAACACAAAAAAGGGTACTCATTAGTAACCATTATCTTCCTCAGAGCTTACAACTACTTTTCATTCTTATTTATTTATAACCCGGACGATTGTTCTGTACTATTTCTCCTAATACTACTAGAATGTCTATAATGTAATATAAGAGATATAATATCTATTGACGGTTTTTTTTTTTTTAGTTGGGATGATATTATGTTATCTCTAGCTATAGAATGTTTTTTTTTTGGAAGACAACTCGTAGGCGAAAATGACTGCTGCGTGGAAAAGCAAAGTATATAGGAAAGAAAAAGATGACTCTTAGCTTATAGCTCTTTGATTTTACTTAGGAAGGGCACTCTAGTTGATTATTGGAGGAACAGGCATGCCAAAAGCCAAAAACTTCTTTAATTTCTCATTTATAGGCGACTACAAAATCATATAAAAATCATAGTTTTGACCCTACCATTCCTTGGTATTATATACATACAACCGGAGCACTGTTTTTCCTCGCCTCGTAGTGTAGTGGCTATTTCCTTTGTTTTTTGGTCTTATTTATATTATATGCAGAGTAATATACTTTATGTGCTAAGAGTCGTACAGCCTAACCTTAGAAAATCCCTTATCGTTCAGCTTTCAAATTTATATGTCGGAATTAGATACACTTGTCTGTTGGTAACAGTCATCCATCCCGGAGTTTACGAAATCGAACAAAAAGCTATTGTTACAAGTTTGCAAAACAAAAGCGATAGTATAGATAGTAATCAACAAGGGAAAGAAGAAGGAAAAAAAAGTAATGTTTAAGAAATGTTTAGAATCTGCGGTTATTCTCCTCAACTGAGTTCTTGTATCATGAAAATGAAAAAGTAGATTATTTTTCTATTTTTTTTATAGCCGATATAGCCAAGCATTTTCTGCTTTCTGAAACATATTTAAGGTCCACAAGATGATATTGTATTACCATATACAATAACATCCATCATACGGAGTATGCTTCTTTGACTTACACCCATTCATTAAAGAAAGAGAAATGTGACAGGTCGGAATAATTGCTTAGAGTTTTTAGGGAGTTCTTACTTTGGATGGGAACTCTCTCTCTCTCTCTCTGTCGATTTTTTAGTAAATAGAGAAATTTGGGCTAACACAGAAAATAGAATGGAATCTCTATTAGACACAGTAAAACATGTAGTAGCCTCTGATCAATTTCTATTATATACAATATATAATATACAAACAAATATACAAACAAGTAGCTTTTAGTGTGGAAAAATCATTCCATACTTTACATACACAATCCATCATACACGGGAATTTTCTTAGAAAACTTTATTACTGGGTTACTGGTAAATCTGCATATGCTACGAAAAAGCTTAGACACAGGCATCTTCCTTATCCACTTTTAAACAAAATTGATTATTTCTACTAGTTAAATTAAACAAGAACACCACTTTTGTGTGGATCAAAAGGAACATAGCAAAAATTCAAGGCAATAACTTCCTTAGCTGTAACAAGGTTCATTAAGGGCATAGTAGTATAAAGGTAGCTGCCGTACTTCGTATTGTTTGTTAGACAGCTCCTTGATAATTGATTCTGGAAAGTTGAAATTGGAGTCTTCAACATATATGTTTTAGATCTATTGATTACAAAACACATTGATGATTTGGCGAGTCCAACCAGAAATAGGGAAATCCTCCTTTCGGTCGAGTTTGGGTTATGTTATATAGTAGTAAATCAACAAAAGAGTTGGAACATTGCTCATGTGAGTGAAGATCGTTTTTTAGTTTTCCCTTTTTCTTTCTATTTTCAATGCTTGTTAACAATCTTCTTTCTTGCCTATTCAAAGGTACTCCTTTCTTTTTCTTTCTCATCATAAAACAACTACGATTTAACCCTCTAGCTTACTTTGTCTAGAAATGTAGAGAGAAACTCTAGTACTATGTTAAATTCCAAACTAAACCACAGTTGTACTTATAGTTAGCTATTTCTATTATTGCACACTCACTGTTTTGACATAATTCATTTGTAATTTCATTGATTTCTCGTAGTTTTATAGGATCCTAGCTTCCATTTAGATCTTTCGCTTTAATTAAAAAATGTCTGGGTGTAGTGTAGCGCGGCGTGTGTTAGTGTTAGTATAATAATAATAAGAAATGGGGAACCATAGAGAATTCCTATGACCTGATTGGTGCTTTCAAGAATAGATTAAATGAGAATTTGCTCTAGACTTCTTTAGATCCTTCCCTAAAAGTTGATTTGATAGCAAGATGAAAACATACGCCAAAACTGGTGCTTTGTTTAACCATATGATTTATGACTTAGAATAAAATGACTATAATGAACTTTACTTTATACACTACTCCTCTACGTAATACTTCTTGCTTTTATTACTTTTAGAGTTTTTTCTAGGACTTTATTTATGAATATTTATGAATTGAGTCTATTTGTTGTATGAGAATAAGATTCTAATGGTATGTTACTTTTGCCCCTGCTTTTTCGAAAATTATGATGAGTTACTAATTACTTTCCTCCGTTTTCACTCTAGAAGATGTTTTTACAATTGTAATAACAAAATCTTCCGTATTCTCATTTTGATCTTCTCTTCTATTTTCAGGTTGCATAGTTACGCATACTACATATTGCTTGCTATAGATTCTAGATGAAGACGACCACCGTCTTTTAATATTCCATTGACTCACAATAGAGGTAAAGGGGATGCGACGAGAAATTAGTAGGAAAGAAAAGTGGTCTAGAAAACAATATTTAAAGAAACCCAAGAAAAGACAAAACAAAGGGTAGGACATTACTAATATTACTAATAAGAAATAAGTTGGAAAATCTAAGAAATATCCTTGGGAAATATCGGCGAAAGTGCCTGTTACATAGAATATTTTCTGTTTTTTAGATTAGAGGGGAATACGAAACTACGAACAGACATTCTTCTTCATTATATTATACGCGCATATAAAAGATACGCGCATATCAAAGTTGTAATAATTGTTTAGTCGCTTCCACGGCCTTCTCTTCTTGATCTTTTTTATCCCGAGCCAGTGCTTTACTTATAGACACAACTAGTTTATTTGTTGAAGCTTGTTTACATACAAAATCAATCCCTTAATCAAACTTTTGTGACTCTGATCCCTAAAGCAAGAGATAAGGTGGAAATACAAGATCAAGATCTTTCATTTTAATAAAGTCAAAAAAAGTATAGGTAGAACTTCAAAACTACTATATTATATGTAAAATATGTAAAAACTATGTAAATGTAATCTTTGCTATCATCGAATGGTGAAAAAAGAAATTCTTAGGTATTCCGATCCGCGGAGTGAAGGATTCGTCACTTTACTTGCTTCTGAGATGAAAAAGTATTCGCCTTTTTCTGGCTTAGACTCTGTACTATACCTTTTGATTTGGAACCGGCGAGGAGGATACTCTATTTGTGGTTGTTGTACTAAGACTAAGCTTTTAGTGTGTTTTAAATTAATTACGTATAGTCTAATTTTTCTGTTGACTGGGTGTTTGGTAAGTTTAAAGAAAAGAAGACACAAGACAGAAATCTGCTTTATTGGCGAAAACTTTGTATATTGTTTGTTACTCTTGTTGTTTTACGACTGCGACAAGGAAATTATAGAATGATTATAGATTCTACTTTTCCAATCTTGTCTTAGTTTTCGTACTATTCAGTTAACGTAGATATCCTCTCACTTCCACCACTCTTAAAATAACGATTAATTCTATGACCTTTGACTCTTCCTTTTTCTATCTATATCTACGTGCATTAGGTGAAAGGTAAAGGAAAGCTGTAATCTTTTTTTATCCCATTTTATCGCCTTTGCTGGCAACTAATTACAAAAAAGGTGTTCTTGTTGAGTCTAAGAGAGATGTCAAATTCTCAAAAGAGCAATAAACGAGAAAGGAGGAAGTAAATAGAAGTCATAGAATTAGCAACTCTGGAAATGGAAGATGTAGACGGTAAAACGCTAGATGGAGGAATTCTCTATTTTTGGGGTACAAAGACAAAACTCATTACCCTACGCTATTTGTTGGATTTCTTACGAATTTCCTATACCCACATATCTACTATATAACACTATATTTCTATTAATTAGATCCATATCCTTTATTTCACTTCAATCCTTTTCGGTAAAAACAAATGTTGCGGGATGAACTTCAGGACAAGGAATAATAATTAGAAAATCCCAAGAAAGGAACCAGTTTTTTTTTGTCCACATACATATAGGCATAGGCGGGGATCTATTTACACAGAACTACTGACACAGCAATCGATATCGATTAATATTCTATAAAATAAAGATAAAGAAGCCTTCTAGGTCTCCGCAGTTATTCTCCTTTATAAGCGTACTCTATTCTTTATTATTGTCCTATGCTATGCTCGTATTCTTTTGGTGTTTGAAGTAAACATTTCTGTATTTTTCCTTTCTTTTCTTGCTAAACACTTTTCATACTTGTATTGCTAGAATTCATTTTGCAAAGGAAAGGGTTGCATTCTCATTCCAGGAAACCTGTATATTATATTAGTAAACAGTTCTACCTAAAATTCGCAAAAATATCCAACAATACTGACAAGAAAAATTCGACAAAGAAAATGAACCCTACGCAACCCTAGATAGAGTCAAAAGCATTTCCCTAATCTAATTAAAGAGGCGCGAAAAAAATCCCATAAAGGAATCTGTCTGGCATAGATATTGTAAGAATCCTGTAGTATAAATAAATTAACTACCAAAGCCTAAACAACACAAATAGAAGAAAGAGTCTCACAAAATAGAAGTCTGTAGAGAAATGTTAGATTAACCTATTGTTTTATCCAGTAGTACTTGGAGGTATATCTAAGGCATTTAGGAGGCCATACTAAGAATCTAAGAAAGAATACTATTCTATATATTATTAGGTAATGCGAACTACTGATTTCTTTAGTTGTCTCTTTACGTATACATTTTGACTTTCACTTTACTTCTTTCTAATTAATTGATTTCTAAGGAATATCTCTTGAGCAAGGGACTCCATTTGTATCTATTTACTCCAACAACTAGCCTAGGTTAAAGGAAATATTAACTAACATTGTGATTTTGGTAGAAGGGAAGGGATTGTTGCCAGACTAAGTAACTCTCTTAATTTATGATGGCTGAATATGTTTTTTGTTAGTTGCTGCGATCTCTCACTGTATGTGATGGTGAGAATTGCGAAAAATAGAAACTTAATCCTCGATTGACTTATTCATTCTTAAATTCCTCTTCTTAGTAGGGGTGAGTAGAAGTACCAACTATTTATTTATTTATTACAATATTAAGTATATACAAACACATATAAATAAAGATCCAGAGACAAAAAAAAGTCAAAAGCAAAAATGTAGTTCTTTAGAACTTATAATAACCCCATACATACATACAAGGTGTACTGAAAAACAAGTGTGTACCGACATCAAACAAGGATCGAGTTTATTATTAGAGAGCACATATCTCTAGCTTACATCAATTCTTCCTCTATCTTACTCTTCTATTCTTCTTTGCAAAGCAAGTATACCCGCGTAGTTATTCCTTACTATACTAGCATAGTACAGATTATTGCACATAATTATTGCACATAGTTGGAATAGATATAGTAAGAATATAATAGCATATAAATTATTTACCTTTCTACAGTGTTCCTAATTTCTTGCTTTCTTCGTTAGTATAAGATAGAGAAATTCTTGAATGAAATCAATTCTGAAGCATTCCCATTCCCCTAATACAATAGAAAATAATAAGCGTATTTATTTGGCAGATAGTAGAAAATAGAAAGCAAAAAGAGCACAAAAATTTCTAAAGAAGATTACTGGAGCAGTTCTTTTCGATGTTATGAAAAATTGTTTTCAGGAGAAATAAATACTATTATTTGACTAGAAAAGAAAAAAGAAATGACTCTACAGGCAACTTTAAATCAAAGGGCAGACGGGGTTTCATTATTACAAATTTACAAAAGAAAAAGAATTTCCAATAATTCTGGTGCACCTTAAAGAAGCTATACTGCGTATTGAAGAAAATAGTGTTATGTCGGTTCTTGCCCTACTATTTTATTTAGCATATAGATGTCTGGGAATTATGATCTTATTTTCGTGCATAGAGTGACTTTCTAATTTGACCATATCTGACATCTGATGACTTTTGTTGTGAATGACTTCACTTAGATGTTCTAGCTTATTTCTAATGGATTCCTTTTATCATTACTAACAAGGATTCCCGGAAAACCACTATTATGGATTATTTTATTAGACTTACATATTCAACACCTACCACTGCAATATAACAATATAACCTATACGAGCATCCATTAATTGACAAAGTACTCTATTATGTACTCTTTTTGTCAGAATTAGACATATCAAAAGACACGTCTAGGCTTAGTTTTTTGTGAAATGCTTTATTTACGTATACCTCCATATAAAAAGATGTTGTACTCCTTGCTTGCAGCAATTTACAAGTGAATATAATATAGTGTTACGTGTAAATAGACTTTCTACATCTGTGTCTTCTGTCCGTGGAAACAAGTTCTCTTGTGGAGCAGCCTACTCTTTTTCTTTCTCTAAACGATTCACATTGTGAAGGTTCCTCTGTTTCGTAAGTATTCTTTCCTAATCTATTATATCTTCCAAGGACAGCTGGGTTTTTATCCAACCATCCAAGAGATTATTGTCCTATGTTTTCTTTTAGTCTACTATCATTATTAATACCATATATCCGCTTTCACTACATGAGGTAAACTCTTTAGTAACTGCGGAATCAAGTAAACCTACTTTTGCTTTTCCACTCTTTGGACAACTAAAATCTAATAAATAACTGAGAAGAATCTATTTATTACCTTATTTTGTCCAGAAATGACTATAGATTTCGTTTTGTCCAGAAATGACTATAGATTTCGGAAGCGTTGATGATAGACAATAAAATAATATTCCGTTTTCTTCTGTATTTTGGATCTCAGAAATCTACATTTTTCCGGCTTTTTAAGAACTTAGAAATGTGTAAGAGTTTGATACATAGCTACGTTATTCCCCTGATATGTGATATGAAACACCATCCTCTGTTTCTGTTTGTCACAAATCACAATAGCGTCTTTTCTAGCTAGTTATTGGTAAAGATCTATAAATAATAACTATGATCCAAAACAAAGTCAACCTTTTTTAGAAACTTAGGAGAACAATGTCAATTATTGACTATCACACAAATAGAAACTTCTTAAAAGAGCGTGTCGGGTACTTGCCGCCAAACAAAGGAACTCCCTAAATAATTCTCATGTCCTCCTTTTATCTACCCTTCTTTCTATGAAGTATATACCTAGAAAGCCACTAACCCGTTCTATATTCTCTAGAATTCTATATTTTATTAGTTGAAAGCTTTAACTTAGTAGATGAGTTTGATTGAGCCCGAAGAAAAAATGCAAGTGAGAGTCATTACCTAGAATTCGATAGAATTCGTTTGGGAAAGAGTGACTCTTGGAAGGAAAAAAGATTGAAATAGAATGAGTCACACGTATTTTATGAAGGAAATGGCGTACTTAATGCAAAAAGGATGACCGCCGATTGCGTTGTCTTATCCACAAAAAAAGAATACGAAGGAAAGCATTTCTTGTCACAGCTATGGTATCTTCTACGCCTAGATTATAGATTAGGTATTTATTGTAGCATACTTACTTGTGTCGGATTTCCAATAACTAAAAAGAAAAGTAGGACACCAGAACCGAAATACAGCACGAAGAGGAAGAACACAAGAGAAAACTTACTCATTTCTTATTTTTATTGCCTTTTCTACTATCTAGAATTAGAGAAAAACCTTTGCTATGAGAAGTGTCTATGTGATAAGTCAGTCTATCGAAGTCCTGTTTATATCTCAAAATTTCCCACCACATTGATAACTATTCCAAACACCTTTTCTAATGGGCTACAACGCTAGGTAAAAGGCTAGGTAAAAACACGTGAAAAAAAGAGCGGCTATGTTGGCTACTGCTCGTCGAGTAAATACTGGTTTTGTAAGTGAAATACTTTGTTTTTAGTAAAAGAGAAGAAAAGAATAGATTCTAATTTGTTAAGTTACAGAACGCTTGAAAGTATATGTGTATGGTATAAAAAATCAGTCTACCGCCGAAGCATTTTTTCCTTATCCATGCCCGAAAAAGTCCATTATTGGAACCGGTAGCACCATTTTCACTAGTTTCTTTTCATAAATCATGCGCGGGATCGCTTCCATGTTTATGAAAGAAAAGTTAGACCTATGCCTGTTATGCTTAGAAAAAGAATCTATTAGTAGAGAAATTGTTCTGCAAAGAGTACAAAAAGGATAAAAAGGCCTTACCTATGCTATCGAAATGAATAAGGTCTTCCCTATTCTTAAAAATTATATACTAGACACTTCTTAGACTTTTCTTAGATTTTCTACGTAATGTATACAACCTTTGCGTTAATTTGTTTAGAAAAAGTTAGAGTTCTAGAATGAAAAATAATTCCCTTGGGGAGAAAAAAAAAAGGTATAGAGTGAAAAGTCTTAAATTGTGTCATGTATATAGTCTATATAAAAAGAAAATGAAAGGCGAATGAAAATTCATATAGTTTGTGATAAATAAAGGAAGTCGTACAATATAGTTTAGTTTTTTTATACATACATACGTAGGAATTTCAGACCGCTAACTCATAAAAAGTAAGAATTTGTGCATTATTTTGTTTAAGTCTTAAGTACTCCAACTCAGAAGAATTAGAAGAGGATTTATTGCATTTACGAATTTTTTAGGTACCGCCTTCTCACGTTGTCTTAACAACAAAGTTTTAGTAGTCGTAGTCAGATGTATAAGAAGAGATTTGACGTTTATGGTATTACACAACCATCGTTTACTCCATTACAACATTCGGACAGAACTTAGAGATTTCCCTAGTCCTTTTGTAGAATAGGGTAATAGATAGTATAAACAACCTTAAATCCAAGAGTAGTGAGTTCTACATACAACAAGGTTTTTTCATGAAAAAGTTAAGGGTGCAAAAAGTAAAGATAAAGAAGGCTCTTTTCTCACTAAGTAATGTGGCACATAACATATAATTAATATAGACTTGTTCCTCAAGGTAACCCAAATGAAAATAAAAAAGTGAAACCATAAATATTATTTCTATAAATAATAGGATAGATAAGAGTATACACAAATATCTGCCTATACTGGATTATTCTAGAAGGCGATACTGCGGTAGATTTCATAATCTTCTCTCTTTCTTTAGATATTTTTGCTACCGATTTAACATAATAATAAGAAAAAGAAACTTCGAATTTAACCAATATAGAATTGAAAGCACAAAAGCTAAACCTCTAATAAGAAAATAATAGAAAATTTAGGGAATCCATGGAATATCTGCCATATAGAAAGGCATATCTAAGTAACAGGAATATGTGAGTAAGTTTTCTCTTGTGTAAGTAATACTTCTTCTTGCTTCTAGAGTGGATTACAGGGTCGGTAATACATGAGAAATAAATTCCATACTTTACTTTTTCACTTAAAAAATCTTTCATTTAGGAAACTTTTTGTAGTAATAATTAATTATACCTTTCTGTAATAGTCAACATACCCAGCCAGACAGCGAATCGTATTTTTTAGGAAAGAAAGAAGCTGTATTTTCTACTTTTCACATACATATATATATAAACTTGACTATTTTGGCCTTCCTTTGGTAGTTCTTAGTAACACATTATCAAAATGATTTTTATTACTTTATGAAAATATCGAAGTCAAATTAGGAATATCAAATGGATAACAAAACAATTTATGGCAACAAAAGGGTCAACCAAAGCAATGTGAAAAAGATTAGACTTTATAAGGTAAATTCCTATATCTAACTGAAATTTCTTTTAGTTTTAGAATTTAGAAAAAAACATATATATATGTACTTGACTGCATTAATGATGAATATTGGAAATTTTTTTGTAGACTTATTTCTTGGCACAAATGCGCAGGATCGACTGAATGACTTACCTAAGAAATCCAACCGAAGTTCCAAAATTTGCTGTAGATGTCTGTAAGCTTGCCTTCAATAGAATATTTTAGAATGAAAGTCTTTTCGTCTCTGCGTCCAGTTATTAGAATATTTTTTCTTATGTATCTTATGTATATAATCCTCACCCTATAACTTTTTATTATTATTATTATGAAATTCATTCATATTCATGTATCTCCCTTGAATTCTAGTCGTAAATAGGTAGTAGTTAAAAATAGATCGGTATATAGGATTTGAGCTGTAAGTTAGAATAAGAAAAATAGAAAACAGAAAAGGTAGAGTTATTCAATTCAATAGGGAATTATCCTGTACTAATTAGACAGTAATGAAAAAATGTAAATGTTTTTTTTTAAGAAAAAAATACGTGTGGGTGTTTTTACTATTGGATTGGAACTTGGATAATGCCCTCCCTATATATATATATATTCCTATCCTTGGACTATATGTGTGTCTACTTGTATTCAGGTACTATTTGATTCATTTATTTGATAATTACTGCTGAAAATACCAACCTGCCCCTTTGGTGTAAGTCCAACAACTTCACCAACTACGTTTCATAGAAACAACTAGAAATTCAATTAGTATATATAAATGGATAAAGAGTAAGAAAAAGATCCACTAGGTTTAGATGAAACTTTTTGTTATTTGCAGTAGCTTACAAAAAACTGCCCAATAAAATGGTATTTCCTGAATTTATCAAAGCTGAGAATCTTCCCTGCAAAATATTATTTTCTTGTAGGATAGCCCTCATAGATAGACCAAATATCTAAAACCTATTTTTATACAAACTAAGTAATCAACGTAACCCAGTTATTTTTTATGATCCAAACCACTTCCTTATTTCAGATTTAGGCGCAAAAAGGTCGGGGAGTATAATAGTTAATACATCTCGTAATAGACTAAAGATGTCAGCTTCGGTGTTCCAAAAATAGTTATCAGTAGAATTCTAATATCTTGCTTTGACAATCCTTAAATTCTTAACATGAGTATTCCTTACATAGCCCCTTTATTCTAAAATATAGAAATGGTTTGTATTGCACAGCAAATAAGATATTGGTTTATTACTTTGTTAACAACTAAGCAAGCACTGCGAGATTCTTCTAAACAAAGACTTACGCCTGGGCAAAGCGGAGAACGTAGTACAAAGAAAGAGAGAATAATCGAAAGGAAGAGAGCACGTGAAGAATTCCTCTATTTTCACGGACTAGAAATAGAGAATAAATAAAAAAAGGTTTCCAAATAATATTTTCAATTTCAAAAATATATGGCTACCTCGGGAAACACAAGTTACAAGTTAAAAATAACATATTATATCATATTATATATATATATATCTTCTCTTTCCGTCTGCTATTCAACTGCGACACGACGCTACAAACAGGGGCTTGATACGAACGAATACTCATTTTTTACTCTATGAATAATAAATGAAATATCTATTTGAGGTAAAGAGAATATAATAGCTTTTTCCGTTTCCAGTCACACCACAAGAAGAATAAGAAATAAGAACTCCATCTATCAAAGTAGAATTCATATAGGCGAAGGATTAGGCGTCACCAATAATTGTTAAATCATCGATGAAGCTAGAGCCTTTAAGTAAAAGAGATGGAAATGTTATTAAAAAGGAAAGTAATAAACTCATTTTTGGTACCATAAAAAGCGTTCTAATCTCGAAAAAAGGACTCGTGTGGGGTTGTTATAAAGTATGGATTCCAAAAGAAAGACTTGCCAATTCCAGAAGAGCAATTAGCGTGTTTTCCATTTCCTATAATGTATGTATATTGCACAATGGATATACAAAGTCAAAAAAGATCAAAGAAAATATCGTTGCTTTTCTGAATTTTTTTGAACAAATTATTTTAGAGACATAAAAGACCCTTTCGTAAATTGTGCTTCTTTTCTTTTCGCTTTTTTTTTTTTTATCGATATAAGGATAGAGATATATCAAAAGAGTATTTCGCACTTACCTCAGTTAGAATTCCTCTTTACCGAATCTCTTAGTAAAGCATAGGTTTTTATTTCACAGTGCAGTGGTTTGCGTGTTTTTTCCTTTATCATCGCTTAGATCAAAATGAAAAAAGTAGTAACTGAATCCGTAAATGCAGATTGTGAAAACAGAAAGAGGGGAGAAATCAACGAAAAGGTCTTTTTCATGTACGGATCATTGCAAAGCAAATAATAGAGATATAAAGCACTAATAACTAAACGACGGATAAGACAAATTTCTCACTAGGGTAGAAACTGGTTGGGTATAGTAATGTAATCAAAAGGACCACTTTGGTAAAATAACTTCTATTTGTGAAGGAAGACATTCGAGTTCTACCGGCTTCTTCGTTATCTCAGAATCTTTATTAGAAATATACATAACAAAATACAAATCCTTTTGTACGTAAAATATTTCTTTACTCCACTCCGGTTTCTATCTATCTATATGGCTTTACGATATATTTAGATATTTCTCAACCAAAAAAAATATTAGTCGAAATCACTATTGAACAACACTCTATTACATTCTTCGCAGGAAATAAAAGTTCTTTTTGACGAGATAATAAATATGTTCTTTAATATTATTTATTATTTTATTACTAGTAGTATAATTCAAAATACGGAGCAGTAGGTAGGTAACCTGTCTTTTTAGTACATAGCTTTGTAACGGGTTCACAACAATTCTACACTACAAGAGAAACATGCATTATTTCTCATTTCTCACAATCTTGTTATTTTGTTTTGGTCTAAGAAGTACCAATTCTACACCCTGCTTCTTTTTTTTTCATTTTCGTGAAAAGAGTCCTCTACAGAGACCAGGTTGGTTATACTAACCTACGATTAAATATATTGCCGTGTAATATCTATCCTATCCGATTTACAAAACCAAAGTTCACAAAAAAAGAAATCTAAGAACCAAATAAATAATATTCTAGTATAGAATTATATACTTTTTTGTTAATCCAATCTAATTAAAGTCATATCATAGAAGAGGATATATGTAACTTTCGACCCAACAGCAGAACTGGTTTTGGGATTAAAGAATAAAAGCTGAATACATCATTACATTAGCGTGCGTTTACTCAGAAAATACCATAACACATAAACTGTGATTGTGATTTCCTAATATTTTTGCGGAAGGATAAACTTTTCTTTTTCAAACGGAAGTGCTAAATAGACAACAACGAACTTAGAGAACTAACTATAGATATAGAACGAACATGCCAGAAAAATTTGGATCATATGAAACTTCCGTAGTACTGACCTCTAACCAAGGAAAAAGCGCAAGGCAATTTTTTGGTAGAGTAAGTGGTATTTTTGGCTAACAAAACCCGACAAGACCTTCTTTATTATTCTTTTTCTTTTTGTTCAGAGCTACCAGATTCTATGAACTCTTTCAACTCTAGGTTTCCAAAACGTTTCTATCAAAATCAAACCCAAAGATCTAGGCAAAGAATGTTTGATAA
>JAYMSR010000050.1:0-34243 GCA_036897825.1 Plantago rigida
GTTGGATGAATTGCGATGAACGAACGAGATTAAATCCCTATTGACACGTCGGTTGGGCTTCCCGATTTAGCCTCCCTATAAATAGCAACATTTACCATCATTTGTGCATCGCTTAGGGAGAGAATTTTCACAATCCAATTTATACGAATCATTGCAAGTGAGTCCGAGTGTTGTGTCTATCGCTGTCAACTCGTCCGAGCCTTTTATCAAGTAAGTTTGCTTTGACAAATCACTTTTTATTTACTGCTTTATTTTTGGCATTGCGCTTGATGCTTATCCGTTGTATGTCGCTCTTTACTCTTTTCGTATTTGTTATTTATGCTCTTTGGATAAGTAGTTGGACTACGATAGGTATTTGACCTGTAGTTCGGACTGTAGTAAATCAGAATTTACCCAAAACAAAATGAATCTGTAGTCAGAAAGTATACTGTGCATATGGATCTGTTCTGTAAAACCCCGCAATATATTTTCTTTTTAATGTTAAGTCTTTTTCACACGTAGGTCTCTTAATAAAATTTCCGGTAATTTAAAGACGTTTAGTTAATTACGTTAGCTCATTCATAATTTAATTAAGTGTCTTGAGAAATTAAACTCCTATTTGTTCCTACTTCTTTTCGTTTAAATGGAAGAATTGGACTGTTATTCCATTTATTCTTGTTCTCCTTTTGTTTTGTGGAAGTCACATTCTTCTCTTTGGTGGGTTTCACGTTCTGCTCTCTTTATGTGTGTTGGAGGCACGTTTTGTTTCCTTTTGGTTGTTGGAATGAGCTGGATGAAGAAGAAGCACGTTCTTCTTCCTCCTTTTACATCCATTCCACAACTCCCTTTTTCATCCAAGTCACAGCCAATCCATCTCCTCCCTGCTCCTTCCGCTTCGTCCCACCGCCGATTCCCCTCCGCTGCCATCCCGCGCCCAGCCCTCCTCTCCGATCAACCCCTGCCGCCCAATCTACCGCCCAGCTCCACCCCTCTTCCCGATTTGCCGCCCAGTTATCCAGCCACTCCTCCCGCTGCACAGCTACTCCTCCACCTGCTCGCCGGTCCGCCTGCCTGTTCCTCCGCTCGCCTCCCTGCCTCTTTCCGCGCGCCGTCCTGCTCAGTCCAGCCACCGGCAAATCCAATTGCTCCAGCCGCTCGCCTGTGCTCAGCCCAGTGAATCCACCGCCCAGTCCGCTTCAGTCCGCCGCCCGCACCTGTCCGGTCCGCTCACCTGTGCGCCTGTGTTGTGCAGTCCGCGCGTCGCCTTGCTCAATTCCAGTCCGCACGCCGCCTGCTCAGATCCGCCAGTTCCGTCCGCGCGCCGCCTGCAGGTCTCTGTCCGCGCGCCGCTCCGTCAGTCCGTCCGTGCACCGCTCCGCCAGTTCCGCCTTCTCCGCCGATTGGCCACCCGCTGCCCTCTTTGCCGATTTCCTGCTATTCTGAGGTCGTATCATTCTTCTCCGCCCCATGGCGGAGTCCCCTTTACCTGGGCCGGCGTCTAATCACTCGTACGCTGAATCGATCCAAGTTGGAGCTCATCGGATCCGTCCTTCTCCCTCTTTTGCGGCTTCTAGAATGGTCTCGACAAACATTTTCCACTTCGGAGACATGACCAAGAACCGGGTTATAGTACAATCGAAGGTTTCGACGACTGTTGATGGTATGCCATCAATTTCCTTCGATGATTCAGAAGTAAGTTTGCTATCTGTGCCTTTTAAGCTATCGTTAATTGGTAAATTCCATCTCCGAGTTCCTAGGATTTTCGAAATCACAAAGATGTTGAAGGATTTGAATTTGAAAGCCCGTTTTGCTGTTAGTTTCTTGTCCAAGAGAGATTTTCTAGTAAAATTGTCTTTAGAGGAGGACTATAATAGGCTTTGGAGCCTGGAAAACCCAAGTGTAGCTGGTAATTATTTCAGATTCTGTAAATGGACTCCAGATTTGTCTCTGGATGTGGATTCCCCTCTAGTTCCGGTGTGGGTTTTAATTCATAGACTGCCTGCTATCCTGTTTCATAAAGAGGCCATATTTGAAGTAGGTAAGCTACTGGGTAAGCCATTGCAGGTAGACGACTACACAGCTAACCAAAGCAAGTTGACTCATGCTAGTATCTGCGTTGAACTTGATATCTCGAAGCCACAACCTAGCCACTTATGGATTGAAGTTCAGAACAAAGGTGCTGCTCTTAAGCTGAGTTATAGGAAGATGCCTTTGTACTGCTCGGTATGTCAGAAACTGGGACATAAAGACACCAACTGCGCAATTAAACGGAAGGAACCTCAGAGTTCTGTTGCACCTCCTTCTATTGCAGCAACTCAGAGCCAGAGACCAGGTGTTCAGGAGATGTCTACTACAGGTGGTTTGAAGGATCAGTCTGAGGATGTTGGGACCAATGCAGCTTTGAATTACCTTTCTGCAGAACCTGCTGTAGATATGATAGGCACAGTTGAGCCTGCAAACCTAGAGGAAGAGGATAACATTTGTGGTCAGAGAAATACACAATCTTGGCATAGAGGTAGAGGATCATTTTTGTTTGGCAGAGGAGGCAGGGGAAGGGGTAGAAATGGGCAGTTTCTTCCCCCTGCTGAGTGTGAAGTTCAGCATTCAACGCTGGAGGTTATTGCGTCTGAGAAAGCTCTGGGAGAGGAAGTTTACAGTCAAAATGGATTCCATTATTTATCTGCAGACAATGACGTAGTTGAGGCAAAAGAGGGCGATCCTGTGATTCAGGAAGATTGGCATTTGGCAGTAAGAGCCCATAACCAGAAAAGCTTAAACGAGGTGGAGGATTTAAGTGAAGAACTCACTTCTCTTTTTGCAGACCCTATTTCAGTGGGTTTAAAGCAAAAATTGTTGAACCTGGAATCTCCTCAACCTGCATTGGATATTAATTCTGATGAAGAGGACAACAATGGTTTGCTTGATAATGAGCCAACTACTGATGTGCTAGCTTCAGTCTCTAGCAAGGGTAAAAGTGTTAGCACAGATGAGTCGAATAACAATGCGCAATTGAATGAGTTGAATATGGAGACGGAAAAGGAAGAGGGTGAATTTGTTGCTTCTGATTCTGAGTGTACTCAGGTGGCTGGGGAAAACCTTGATGGAGATTCTATAAAGTCTGCACAGATTTCTCCTATTCTGGAAGTGTCTTCTTCACCTGAGGAAATCTGCAACCCCACCATCTTGAAGCGAGGCTTTTTAAACACTCATGCAGTCAGGGCTGGTAAAACATCCACACAGGGGGATAAAGGCAAATCAGTGGTCTCTGCTGAAGAAAATGGCTTACCAGAGGAAGACACCTACTTTCCTTCTCCTACACCACAACCCCCGGATAAAGAAGACCCTCGCATTCAGGTTTCTTTGGATTTGAATCATGGACGGTTAGGTAGGTTGTCCACATCTGAGCCTATACTAGAATCTGAGGCTACTACAGATGCCCTTAAAGCTATGCAGATGGCTGCACGAGGGAATTGGGCTGATTTGGTAGATAAGGATCCTATTATCACGGATTCTATACCTTGTCTTCCTACCACTTTGACACGTCCTAAACGTTATCTTACTAGGTCTGCTAAGACTGCTCCTCCAATTAGGTCTTTGGCACGGTGATGGCACGGGGAGGGCACAGTCTATGGCACTGTGATGGTCTATGACACGGTGACGGCACGGTCTTTGGCACGATGATGTCATCGTTTGGAGTATTTGCACCATGGCACTTTTATTTTCGCTTTTGCATTTATTTTCTCTCTCGACTACCCGCTTGTGGGTTCAGTTTGAGAGTCTTCTTTACTTTTCTTGTTTTTCTTGTCGTACTCTCTTTTCATTTTTCTCTTAATATAAAGTTTCAATTCAGTCAAAAAAAGAATATTCTATGAGAATGGGTTGCTACACATTCATATTTTGTTTATCTTGGAGACACTTTACTGATTGCAACTGTATACCAAAACGTGACAAATTTGTTTTAAGAGTCGAGATCCACTACACATGCCTTAATTAATTGTGTTTTGTTATTATTACTCCACTTATACACAGTTTTTATACACTACCTCGATCTCGGTTGAAAAGCCAACATATATCGTTGGATAGAGATGGTAAGAAATGACAAGTTAGCATTAATGGAATAACCAGACATAAAAATATAATGGTGTACAATTCAGATACTCTAATGAAATAGAGTGCTAAATACCCAGAAATTAAACTTCTCAACTCTTATATAATCCACTGTTCCCAACTTTTTTAACTCTTTCTATATACTCCAAACCTAACAAAAAAAAATTCAAACTATTTTATAAACTAGTATAAAAAGATTTCCAAACTTAATAGAAGTCATGTTTTTGAAAGCCATGTGAACACTCCGTTGTTAATTTTCAACAGCGGAGTTACAATTGATTGGCGCCGGAAGGAAATAAAATCTAGTGAACTATTTAGACAAGTCACAAAAAGTTTTGATATATAGAATTGACTCAGGTCGGGTCCAATGCATACAACATAGAAAAGTATCATTTAAACTTAATTACTAATATAATTCTCCAAGTTGAAGTAGTATTTAGCGTATGAAATGTGTTTGAAAATTAAGCCTTTTCACATGTCAAATTTTGTCACATAGAATTATTGTACAAATATAAGTTGTATGTGCATGTATTGACCGAGCTGAAATTTATAAGTTAGAATTAATTAAGGGTCAACAAACCCCAACTCATGACCTGCATCTTCACTATTCTTTCCTTTGATCAGTACAGTGACATATATTGCCTATAAATAGGACACAAATATATGAGGAGCTTCAAATATACACAACGCAACACCAAATATAGCCTCTGAGATACATAAACCGAATTAAGGGAAATCGATCATCATGGGTTACGCTACTACTAGTTCCTTATCCTCCTCCTTCAAATCAACATGTTTTCTAGTTTTCTTCCTATTTGGTTCCGCTTTATCACAGAGGAACCTTATTTGTCCCTTCGACTACTTTTTCCACATGGGAGATGGAGTTTTTGACATCGGCAATGCTGTTGCGATTCAACCATACGGACATAGGCTCCCTGCTGCACATTCGCCTTATGGTATGACTACTCTTGGTCGTGCTACTGGACGTTGGTGTGATGGCCTTACAGACATTGACCTTGGAGGTACACACATCAATTTGTTTTTTATCTGTTCCAAATGCCATTGAACTACATTCGAGTCAAAGTTGAAATACTCATATCAAATCTATATTGAATGAAATGCAGGTGTAAACATGGGATTTACACACCCTGTTCCGTACTTGGGTGGAAATGCTACTGCCAATAATGCAATAATATTTGCCGTGGCAAGAAGTCCGGTATTAGACCGCGAATTCTTTGCTGCAAGAGGCATTAGAATTCCATTTCATGCAGTCTCACTTAGCACTCAGATGGAATGGTTTAGGCAACATATTTCCTCTATTTGCTCAACACCAACGGGTAGGTTATACTATTCTTTTTAACTTTTAGTGGAATGTGAAGTACTTTTTTTAACAATGTGAAAACTAAATATCATCTTATATATGATTTTGGATCATCTTATCCAGATTGTGCCAATATTATGGGAAGTTCTATCTTCTTCACGGGTGATGTTGAAGGAAATGACATGGCCCTGGCCTTGATTTCTGGAAAATCCATTGAAGAGGCTAGGTCTTATGTGCCAGCAATAACTCAAACTCAAATCAATGCCGCAAGGGTAATAATATATCTTAATCTGTCAAGTTTATCGTTGTCACACCATAATGTTGTAACATAAAGTAAACTATGTCGGATTCAATTTCTAACAATTACTTATATTCTAATTTTATGTAGGAGGTGATTAGGATGGGAACAATGAGAGTAATAATTCCAGGAAACTTTCCAATTGGATGCTTTCCGTATATTCTAAGTCGTTTTGGAACGAATGACCCCACAGACTACGATGCCTTGGGTTGTATAACGGAGATTAATGATCTTATCGAGTATAAGAACAATGACCTTCAAAGAGCCGTCACAAACCTTACCCAAGAATTCCCCAATGTAACCATATTCTATGGGGACTTTTACAATGCCTACTTGCGACTTCTACGAGAGACAAATGCAGGCAAGTGATCGATATTCCAAAATTTTGTTTTAAATCATTTTGTGATTCATTTAGTTTCAACAATTGAGATTTGAACTGTGAAGTTATTCTAATCTCATGCTTATATGTAACAGGACCCAACGGGAACATGTCCATGGAGGCTTGTTGTGGAATCGGCGGCAGGTATAATTATGATAGCCGAAGGTTCTGTGGGCGACAGGGAGTGCCGGTTTGCTCTAATCCGAGTCAGCACATTCACTGGGATGGCATACACCTCACTGAAGATGCTAACAATCGTCTCGGTGCAATTCTTCAAGAGGGAGCTTTGGCAGCATTGAACTGCACTGTATAAGAACGAGGCTCGATCCTAATTCTTTTATTAGTTGGGTTGAACAAAATGTCATCAGTTAGACGTCACACATTAATTAGACGTCCTTAAATCTACACACTGTAATTTGTTTTCTGCTTGTTATGTTGATTTATCCTAAAAGAAAACTTTCTCAATACAAAAAGTAGAGCTTTTCCTTCAGTGTTATACAAGTCACAAGAGTACCTGCCAGTAGAAAATGCTTCTAAAGAGAATAGTACACTCAATCACCCCAGTCCACTGGCCAACATTGCCAAACTGTTGCTTTATTATTCATCTAAAATCTAAATGGTTCCATATCCGTCAATTACAACATTCATAGATCAGATAACTAACAGATGATCAAGTAAAAAGTGGAAATCTCTTCTCACCTGAAGCATACGAGATAATGTTTCTTTTCAGTGGTGGAATATATTGTGCTCCTTGGAATGCGGCAGCTCGTAACAAGTTTAGTGGTCCAAAATCAACCGAGTATGCCTTCTGAAAGCCATCAAGGATTGTCATCATCGCCAAGTTTGCAGGTTTCCTTTCTGATTCGTATCTTCTAAGAAAGGATACCTGCATTGACACACACACACACACACACAGAGTCCTTTAGTCTGACCTCTAAGCACAAGGATACGATTGGATAAATTGTGCAAATGGAATTGTAAAATGAACCGGAATCACAGTACAGCGCAAATTTCCTACAGAAACTGTGATGGAATCAAAACATACACACTACTCAGTACTTTTTTAGTTGAGGTTTGAATGGAAAAAAAAAACATTCATCAGTTACCAGACATCCTACAGCAAAACCAATTTCTTTGAGAAACTATCATAAATACCAACCATCTGTGGCGGGTATTTGACATGAATTTACAATAGATTCTGATATCTTCTTAAATTCATGGTTTTTCAGATTTTAAGGAAACCACTACATGGTTAATCTGACATAGAATACTATAAGCAAAATAATACCTCGCCAATATCAGAGCCCACAGCAATCCCTTCAGCAATCACTTTCGAGAGGGAAAATGCATCTCTGAATCCCATATTAACTCCTTGACCAGCCAAAGGATGCACAGTGTGTGCTGCATCACCAACAAGAGCAACACGTTTTGATACATAGCTGTTAGCATGGTTAAGAGACAACGGAAACGCCATTCTGTCAGAGGCTACATGGGTGATCTTAGGAGGAACTTCAAAGCAGTCATTGGCTGATACTGTTGCATCTCCAAATAACCAAGAAAATGGATTTTTGCTCCCTAAAAGTTGAGATCGAGGTCGTGGACCATAACCACTGTCTAAAGCAGAATTTAATTCTATAACAAAATCAACATCAGATATCGATTTGCGCTTGAGTGATTCTTCAGGGCTCATGGTCCAAACAATATTACTGAATCTGTCACCAATTGGCAGGAGTGCAATTGGGCCACTAGGGATAAATCTTTGCCAGGCACATGTATTTACCTCCACATGTTCTACGGTACATATAATTGCACTTTGAGGATATTTCCATCCGGTTGTACTTATTCCAGCCAAGTCCCTAACACGTGATTTGGAACCATCAGCCCCAACCTGCAACAAGCATATTAACTATTAAGCAGCAGTTGCTATGGAAGCTCAGCTCGAGAAACATAGCATTTATTCTAGAACAGATAAAAAATTTATCACTTGTGATGTTTTTCAAGGAGTAATGAACATTACCACCAGTTTTGCATATAAGTTATTCCCGTCGCTCAGTTGTAATCTTGCTAAAGATCCAGGACTTGTTGCAGAGCTAGCTTGCAAGGTCATGGAGTTTAACCTGCATGGGTATATTTTATGCTGGGAAGATCCACCCTGACAAAACCATGACACCCAGAAACTGTAGAACTTAGATAAATACGCTTAAAAGAAAAGGATGCTTCACACAAGATATCTACATCAACATGCAATCATGACAACAATTCTAGGAGAAATAGGAAAATGAAAAGAATAGGAGTTTAACCTACAATAAAAAACAAGTGTAGACATCTAAAATATCAATTCCCTGTTAGGCTGACCCTTCTATGTTCCATGGAGTAAAAAAAGGAGCTGCAAAGTCCTACATTTACAATTCCACATTTGCAAGTCGTGCTGTTTTACTTGAGCTCATCAGAAACAAATCTATGCACTTCTATTGCTGTTTCTCATTATCGTGAATGCCTGAGTGGTACTAATTGTTAGCATAGGAGAATACTTTTTTCTTACATTTGATTTTATATTTCGCAGAGGTGACTATTAGCTCAAATACTCAAAAATCATTTTTCTTCTTTATGGGAAAAAAGAAAACTTAAAAGAATTGAGTACCTGTATGCATGATAGTAAAGATCTTTGAAGAACCTTGTTCTCCACCACGCACCTGACCAGACAGAAATTAGCGCACTGACCAAGTGGTATAATTATAGTACAATACACTTCAGCATTATTCTTACCCTAGAACTTCTTTCTCTATGTCTCTTGCATTGTACGTTGTATATCCAAGACCCGTGTAATCCCAGACCTTCACGAGCATGATAAAAACTATGAATGTAAGTAGTAATAACAATGACCAGTAATGCTTTAAAATACTAATATTCATCAGTTCTACAAATGATGGCATAATCATAAAGCAAATATTATAGTACTCCCTCTGTCCCGGTTCGTTAGGCCATGTTCTTTTCGACGTTGTTTTTAAGAAGACAAATACTATTGTTTGTTGTTGGAGAGAGAAATGATAAATAATTGAGAAAGTATGAAAGATAAGAGAGAGAAATGATAAAGAATACAAAAAGTATGAGATAGTGCGGTTAGTGGGGTTTTACTTTTTTACTATTTTAGGAGAGGGGCTAAACTAGTGAGACGTACCAAAGAGGAATAGATACATTCTTTTAGCGGGGCGGAGGGAGTAGTATGTTAAGGACATTATCTTGATAACCAAGAAAACACAATGTTTGGAATATGAGAGGCCAGATTGGCACAGTGATATGAAAATGATATCAGATGGCCCTAAAACTATGCCTCATAAATTTTGTTCTCTACAGAATGACAAAGTCTCTGAAGAGACGAGACCGACCTATGTTATCAAAAAACTCTACATGCTATTAATCAAAATGTCTATGTTTGTTTAGAACATGTATATATTTTGTATATGAAAAAACACATGTGTTGAAAATATAGACATTTTGATTAGCAACATTGATGATCTTCTTGAAAACCTAAATCAGTTTCTAGATAAGTTATCTAAAAGTCCATCTCTCAGGAGACTTAGTCCTACTGAATAACCTTTTACATTCTAATAAACCAAAATGAACTATGTCCTGCCATTTTATACTAATATTTATTATTTGATTAAGTTTAATTATTTTAAATTCAAATTCTAATAAAACTAAAGATCAATTCATCAACTTCCATCATCCCAAAGAAAATGTCCCTGAAAACATTTTCGCAGATTACCCCTCCCCTCGAAACCACCCGAAAACAAAAATATGTCTGCGGAATGGTGGTGCGGCTGTGAGAAGTTGTACTTCTGCAATTATGGAATCTGTAAGTTTTGGATGGGTTTATTACCAGGTAAATAGAGAAGTGAGGACACTCAAGATGAACTTTTAACTCTAAGCGTGTTTTTGGAATTTGTATGACAAGAAATTGCACCTAATTCATTTAAACATTTTCATAAAACTGACGTAAGCCGTATGAAATTTCACATACCAGTTCTAACTATTTAGCCCTCATGTTATTAGAACTTGAAAGAAAAACTGATTATCAGAACATATGTGAAAACAAATAAATGCTTAGTAGCATATTCTCAAAAAGTAAGCGTACACATGTTTCTGAGCTACTATATCAAAAAGGGTGCACCATACAGTTTCTCAGCCACGATTACTTATAAAGAACCTAATAGTAAAGGACATAAGCTTTAAAATTACCAAATTACAAAGAGGATATGATGTATTCTTGCTTATAAGACAGCTGAAAAGCTGCTTAATATAGAAACTGAACCAGACATAACTATACTAAAACAGAGAGGCCCTTAAAAGTATCTTAACACACTCATAGAAGTTAATATAAGCAGCCAACTTTATTTATAAAGAATATAGCACATGTGCTTTATATTACCAAAAAATAAGAGTGAGGATATGATTTCTTGATTTAAAATCTTAGCATAGGAGCTTCAATTGAGAAATAGGACCAGACATAGCTACACTAAAACTGAGAGACACTAGCAGTATGTTGACTCACTCATAGCAGTTAATATAAAAATAATGGAGAATGTAGGGATGTACACTAATACATGGACACAGTGTGTCAGTGACCAAACAAGTTCTAACAATACTTTATCAAGACACCAGTACAAGTACCTGCATCTTATCGAAGTATGCATGCCGGTGCTGCTCAACATATTTCCAGGCACCCACATCTGGAAGGAAACACTACCATACTTACTCCAAAAAACAAAAGATTAAATAACCATTGAAACACAACATAGTTAGGCAGACTTGTGCAAGTAGATTGTTGAACAAGGAAATGTGACAGCTAAAAAGAGGCAAAAGAATGAACAACAATATTTACTTGACCAAGAATTTGTTTGAAGGCACATATCAAAATCATGCATGTAGCTCTACTATGAAATCAAGAAAAGAATCTTGCGCAATACATTCGTCTATTTATGACTCAAAGAAAATACTGAGCTACATGCATATTGATTTTATTTCATGGAAGTGTCACTGAAATCTAAGAGGTAGATGGAGAAGGTAACTAAAACGTGGAAATGAAATGAAAAATAGGAGTGGGCTTCACTCTGGTGGGTTATGACTTATGAGTATATCTACCTCAAACGAAATACCAGCTTTCCCATGCACGTACTCCATAAACTAAAGAATCAGAAGTATAAATAAACCTAGAGCGTCTCCTGACAAGAAAGTGTCGCATTTGCACATGGCAAGTAATCTAATCAACATCATGACCAAAGTATAAGCACAAACAGGAAGCAACACTTGCAAACCAAAGAATAACAACAAACTCCTAGTTCCACTGATTAAATTTTTGCTAGATAGTAAAAATGGTATCTTCAAGATGCCAAAAATATCATTGACCCTTAAAATTACTGCAAGAAACATAACTGACAGCTGCGATGAATTGAACATAACTATAAAATTCTAGTTCTGACCACCAGCAGTCTCTGACTGAACTTCCAGGTTTTGCTATTTTGTTTTAGATAACATTTCAGCTTGAATTGTCAATCACACTAGAACAACAAAGACATCTAATTTTTCTCCAAACGTAGGTGAATGCAACTGAAAAATGCCCAACTAACAACCACCTCAACTACTGGTGCTGAATAGCATGTCTTCTGGTAGTCTTTTAGTATTAATTTTTAGGACTTGGAAAACAGCCCATCAGAACAGTCATAGGCCATCAATTTGATACCATGCTAAAATTTCGACCCTCATCTATTGCACTAGTTTTTGGGAGAGATTTACCTATTTGCAGGGATCCAGGGAAACTTCCCAAACCACATGGGGTGTTGTCGCTTTAACTTCAAGAATAGTTGGACATATCAAGTAATTATGAAATTAAGAGTCTAGTAAATGGCATCCAGTAGAGTTTGGTAATTTATGGGCATGCAATTAGTTCGCATCAAGAAAGATGATAGTACTTTATTACAGTTCAACAAATTCTCTACTGCATAAAAGAAATATGCTAAAAGCATCTGACATACTTATGTCACTCTAAGTTTAAAGTGTTCCACAACAGTACAGTTTCTCTCAAGATGCACCAGATGTCTAACTTTGAGTATAAATGTTTATTAATATATCTCTAACTTTGAGTAATAACACTGAACATACTTGTAATAGAGTTGGTTCCTATGAAGAATCACCCAACCAAGGAGCATTGACCATTTCAGACATAACATATATTTTCTGAAGGTTGACCATTTCCTATTGACCACGTAAGCAAATCTAGTATATCAAAACAAAAGCCTTGGAATCCGTGGATTTAATTCTATCACTTATTGGCATGCATGCCTTTGTCAGAAAGTATTTCTACGGAGTAATTGAAGTCAAAAGGCACTAGAGGTCCAGACATGCTTAAGCTTCAAACCTAAACAAGTGATGCCTCAAAGGCAAAATAAGTTATTAATGGTGTTCGAGATATAACCTTTAAATAGAGATATGGTTGATGGTGTGACGGTACTAACTCTTGGATCAGGGGGTTCATCCTTCTTGATGCCATCTTCACTCAATAAAGCTGGATTGCTATCAATTATGGCAACATTCAGTTGATTCGTCAATGGTTTGCTTGCTGCAAGCATGTAACATGAGTTTTAATTTGCTCAACGATAAAAAAGCACATAACAATTTTCAGCCAACCATTCCCCTACAACCTGTCAGAATTTTTTTATTAGTTTATGCTGCTTGCTTCAAGGGTAAGAGAGAAAATTTCAAAAAAAAAAAAAAAAAAAATTTAAAGGTCATTATACTATACTCATTACACAGAAGAATCACTAATGGAACTGTAGAAATGTGTGTCTTGAAGGATAGCCTTTTTCAATAAATGCACAAACTATTACGTAGGACTTTATAATCAAAATACAGGTTGAAAAGTTCCTTTTTTAGCCTTGGGTAATTAAATGCAGGGAGCACAAAAAGAAGTTCGCAAAAGTTGATGCTAAAGGAGAGCAGATGAAAGCTAAGCGGGCCTTCTCATGCAGAGCAAGTTGACACACGAATACCAATGTCAGAAATGACTGCAGAAAATAACTAACAAGCATAACACCATACTGTCAAGTATAATTTACTTTAAAAAGGAGATTCAGAGAAAGAACTACCCAATGAGCAGGCAAGAGCCATTCCGACCATGCCGCCTCCAACAATAGCAACATCATGCACAGGAACTTCATTACCGTCATGTTTGACAGCAGTCTCCTAAGAATAAGAATGACAATTTAGTGCCAAAACACCATTAAAACAGATATAATATACATTGCTAGCAGTGGGTGGCCAATAAGGGCTAAGACCAGAAGCATTTTACTAGATCTTTTGGTTTATGATAAAATGGCAGTTAAGCAGGTTGCTGCAAGGTTGCATGAGCAAGAACAAGCAACGGAACCTCTAGACTAAAATAGGTCCCTAGGAAACAGAATTCATCCATGATCTGGTAAAAGTTAGTACCATTTCCAAAACGAATTTAAGAACTCCCAGTATGGAAAGAAATATAATAACTTCAGAGATCAAAGGTAAAGAAAACTCAGACAGTTCTCCATGTTTATACTGGCTAAACTAAAACTAATTCACTAACTTGCAAAAACATGAGAAACCAAACAATGTTACAATAAATTGCTTTCAAACTAGAATCCAATCCATGAACTATAGGAATGTCTTTCTTTTCTTTGCATACCAGCTCTTTCTCACCGTTCCTTAGATAACATGATTTGAAATCTCAGCCTCCAATATTTTGTGCCAAATCTACAATTATTTTGCTTCCAAACAGATAAGTTCTGATAAATAATGTACCATCTACCTCAATTCTTATGTTCTCAACTTCAAATGTACAAATTTAGCTTAAACCAATAAATTTGCAGTAAAATCTTCAAATTGTAGATATTCCAAGGCCCAGATAACTGAATCCACATGCATAGAAGCCAGAATGCATTGAGGTACAAGTAAAAGCCAGAATATCAAAAAGTCATGACCACATAGTTCTGTTACATCACAATGATATACTAAGTTTGAGAATCTGGTGAAATTATCACAGTACTAACTTGATCACTGTCTGACGGGAGCTTGGCTCCAGCACTGCTACATAAATCCCTGCACGACAATCTCAAGCCGCGAATATTGCAAGCCAGTCCTTTCACAGCCCTTATCCAAGCCACAAACGAATTAGTGAATGAGCTCCAATATCAGGCTTCACAAAAAGTGCATACCCCTGATCTCCTCATGATATTACACCCGGACACACACGAGTACATACACGCTACGTTCAGTCACCGATATAAAACAGAAGCACTCAAAATCTACGATAAATTGAATAGGTATCTTCACACAACATCGGCTAACATTGTCCAATAGTAAAACAGTGTATACCTAACACGCACATATACATTCTAATTGAAGCATTTGCACAAACGTATGCAATTTCGGAGCTTATATTCCACAAAATGGAGAAAATTCCATTTACACAAAACAGACTAGTAGTATTTCTTATGCCAGAACTAACAGTGATCATCGGAAAAATGGCTGATATACATTCAAATGCTTCAATTATATTGATTAACTTATATAAGATGCAAAGCATATAATTT
Organism: Plantago rigida; assembly: GCA_036897825.1. Lineage (NCBI taxonomy): Eukaryota > Viridiplantae > Streptophyta > Magnoliopsida > Lamiales > Plantaginaceae > Plantago > Plantago rigida. Next base: position 14,703 of record JAYMSR010000050.1, read on the forward strand.
ATCGCAGAGTTACTGAGATATAAACAGAAATCACATACCTGTTCATTTATAGTTTCTCGGATTTGGGTGAGTGAGATTGAAGGAGTTTGATTGATTCTCAACAAGAAGGTATAGATTATTTGGGACACAGCGAAATTGTATGCTATCAATCTCTGAAAAAATTGCAATTCATACTCGTCGGTTAGCTTAGTGACGTGCTGGTGTTTTGTGGTGGTTTCACTTTCACCTCCCACAGAGCGTGTTTGGTAGAGTTAATCTAAACAGTGAAATGCAAGATGAAAACCACGATTTGTTATGCAAAATCCACATGGGCTTTCGTATAATCCTGCCCCGAATTTCGATCAAGGGTGGACACATGATTGGTTCAAGTTTGCCAACTGGATCGGAAAGTTGGGCTTCTGAAATCCAACAATTGTTTGGGTTTCAACATAATCCAGCTTCCATGTCATGGGTTCCATTTCGCTCCTCCTGTGGCAAAAAAAGGGAAAGACAAAATTATCCCTGAAACAATGAATCAACCGTGATCCAAATTAGGGATGTATAAATACGAATGGAAATTAGCGATTCCTTAAGTTTCTGTGGTCTAGTAACTTGGCAAGTTACTAGAGTAACTTGCCAAGTTACTAACTGTGGTGTTGGGACTATTGGATGGATGAATTTATTTTGGTTGGCCTGTTTATTTTCTAGATGCTATGGTTGCATCCAAGGTTTATCAGTTATACTTGACATTATCAATGTCATACTTTGTGGGTTGTCGTCTTGATTTTTTTATTAATTTATTTTCTCCGGTGCAATATGTTTTGAACATATTGATCATGACTCATGAGCAATTCAGATGGCCACCTGTCTGGTGATAGATTTCCACATTCAGCTTTTCATCGTATTCTTCATGTGAACTAATGTGGACTTGAAATTTATAGTAGAGTGCGGATTCAAGTTGTTTGATTCATTGGATCATTCATATTTATCCATAACCATATTTTCGTATGATATTTGATCTCTTTGCACTCCATGAGGGAATTATCATACATCCATACGCCATCAGTAGTGCTGTATGCTTACCTGTTCTGAAGTCTTAACTCTAAAAATCTTTGTAACACTAGCTATGAATCTGGAAAAAGATGATTTTTTGCTGACTAACATTATACTAATCTATCAGGGCTCCTTGAGAAGCCTGTCAGAGTTCTGATGGAGCAGTTGGAGCAAAATGAGTTCACCAAGGTAAGCATCAACCAACTCTATGGACATTGGGGTATATTATTAGTTATTTGAATAACTTAGGGTAAAGCCATGAACTTTTAATTCTGGGCCTCTGATTCTTAATCCTTTACACCTGGTAGGTGCTTCTAAATGTATATTATACATAAGATACAGTTACCGCAATGCATAGTTCATTCTTGTTGGTTCCTGACAATAAATTTCAACCATCAGAGTCGTGAATAATGAGAAATTTCACCGGTGCTGTACATCCATCCGGTAAATATTAACAGTTCAAATTTTTTTCATGTTCTTTATGAAGGCTTTGCAGGCCAGTGTTGAAAATCCAACACAGGTAACTACTCCAAAAGCAACAGTGACTACCGAGAAACTTTGGGTCGACAGCTATGCACCAAAATCATTTACGGAGCTTCTCAGTGATGAGCATACAAATCGCGAGGTTTTGTTGTCTCTTGTATAAATAATTACAAGTTTCTAAAAGTATTCCTGAAGCTTAAAGTCAAAACTTTTAATATGAATCACAAATTTGACCCTTATTTTACTGCAGGTTCTCATGTGGTTAAAACAATGGGATTCCTATGTTTTTGGCTCTGAAATTAAGAGCACAACAGATGATGTCTTGTCTTCTTTGAGGCGACATTCTTCTGCTCCTCAGCATTCTAAGCATCCTGTCAAGAATTTTTTCGGAAACAAAAGAGAATCCAGATTTGGCAGAGATGCCTCTAAAACTTTTAATGAATTTGACAAAGAAAATATTTCACAAGGCATCCAGGAGACATGGGACAAGAAGCAAAAAAGCTCTGGTCCTCCAGAACAGAAGGTAAATTGATATTTTATTCTGCATTTTCATAACCAATTCCATTTCTTATTAATGCTATAAGTTCTAACTTTTTACACGATAAGGTGTCACTAATTAATCAGCCAAGTATGTTATATCCTTTTAATTTACTAAAGGGACATTTGCACCCAGTAAGGATTGATGGAATGGTTACTCAACGTATTCTTTTTGGAGTTTATAGTTCTGTACAAATCACACTGGACATCTTTTCTATCACCATAACTGAAGTGGAAAATTCTCAACATGTACTTCTTGTTCTACCAAATGCAGACTCAACACAGCTTTATTTTCAGATTTACATATTGCTTGCTAGTTGGTTGTATGCAGCTGCACCTGGAGTTGATATTTAAAGTGAAAAATGATAAAAAAAAATGCTACAAAAACATTCACACAAGAAAAATAATCATTATTATTGATATAAATGAAAAAGTTGCTGCTGATACCATGATACCGGACTACCCCCTCCGCCACAGGGAGCCATTCACATTTTTCCATTATCCTCTATAACTGAAACTCTATTTTTATTCCATAGATGTCTGTCCTAGAAAACCATTCCCATCCCTAAAAGTATTAAAAAAAAAACCGCAACATTTTACTCTACCCTCTGCATCCTTTAAATTACACACAATGCCACCCATTAATACTTTCTAAATTACCATTCTAACCTCACACAACTACTCAACCTTATATTAAAATACAATTGCTTTTCTAAAATGTATGCAAAGCAAGTGGGAATGCTCTGCCGGGACGGATGGAGTATCAAGTTTCCCAAAAGGAAATAAACCTGTCTATAAAATGATAATACCAATAATAAACACAGACCAGTTTTGTCCAGCAGCTTCTGCTGATTCATATGTAATTGTTTTCCCCTGCCGGTCACTATTTGTCAACTTTATAGAAAATGTGTATAAAGATTGTTGCTCGGACCACCTGGTAGAATTGTCTAATAAGTTTCCTGTAGTAATTACAGGCAGCCTGCAGTTTGAACTGTCTGTGTATGTAGCTAGTCTACTGCTGAATTAGAAAAACTTAAGTATCTGATCTGGTGTGAGTACATGAATTCTGATAATGTCACTTGTCTTGCTGATATGGTCCTGTTCTGTTCATGTTGCTTGTAATCATAGCATTTGTATAAGTAATGTGCAAACTGCAACCAATCTAGCAATCATCTCACTTCCAACCAGTAACAAGTTTACTTGCGTGCAGAGTTGGTTGAGTTATTGCCATTGGTATCCCTTAAAAACGAATAGAAATATGTTTACACTTTGAGGAAATTGGAGAACTGGATTGAGTTATGAGAAGCTTGAAATTCCGTACTAACAGGTCATCTGAATAGCACGATGGTGCGGATGATATATTTCTTGAATTTTCTTATACATATTTGATAAAGAGCTGATATTTTTTTGGGTTGTCATTTTACTTCGGAAACTTCTCTGATCCATTTAGGGAATTTCCTCCAATTTTCCTTTCTTTCCTTCTTTTTATTCATTTTTTTGTTTCACTTGTTTTTATAGCGAGGGTGATTTTGAGCAATATGAGGTTTACCTATTAACCTTTGAATTTTCATCAAGAAACATCTTCTAGCCTCTGATATTGATGCCCTGTATTGATGCCTGTTCTGCATTGAAATAATAAACTGTTTTATACTATGATGTTTAACTAAGGTGCATGGATATCCTTTTGCATGTTGGATAGTTGAATGCTTTGGTGTCATACCATGACATTGTAATCGGCCACTAATGTCAACTTTGACGGCTGTACAGATTCTATTGCTGTGTGGCCCTCCAGGACTTGGAAAGACGACCCTTGCTCATATTGCTGCCAAGCACTGTGGTTACCGTGTTGTGGAGGTATACCTCTCTCTTTATTTTAATAATAGTTGATACGTAAAGGCTGGACGTGATCAGGTCTTGGTTACAATGTAATTTTTAGATAACATAGTGACTCATGTGCATTCTTTTATACCAGCCATGAATCATTCTGTAGTTGTAGGACACTTGAAAGCGTTAATATATATCTGTGGAAGAGAGGAAAATGAAATTTTGTTTCTGAATTTAGACTGCTGTCTCTCTAAAGCAGTAGTTGACATTGGCATGTTCAGTCTCAAATATCTTCTTTGATTGTTCTTACCTGCATTGCTCACAATTTGTCTTGTCTTAGTCGCTTTATAAAAAAATGTACAGTAAAAAGACATCTTTGAAGGCCTTTCCATGACTTAGATATCTGTCTAAACAAAGCAGTCATTTGATGTTCTTAGCACTCATTTGGTAGTCTTCCTTTGGCAGATAAATGCAAGTGATGATCGGTCAGCATCAACTGTGGAAGCTAAGATTGTCGATGTGGTGCAGATAAATTCTGTCATAATGGATTCAAAGCCCAAGTGTTTGGTTAGTTTCAGTGTGTTAATGTTAATAATGTAAAAAGAAAATGAAATATCTTACTATCCTAGTTACCCTCCTTAAATGAAATATCAATACTTTGAATGTCAATGAAGGTTATTGATGAAATAGATGGGGCCCTAGGCGATGGCAAGGGTGCAGTGGAAATCATTCTCAAGTTGGTGAGTTATTATATACCCTTGAAAGTATTTCTTAATTGTTTTCTTTTGATGATTTATGATCAGATGGATTTAGAGTGTAACCTTTATCAAGACTCCTTTCCATCTCATTTCAAGTTGGGAAATTGCATTTTTCCTTCCTATTATCTCATTGCTCGAAATGCTTCACATGGTTGTGTAAGTAAACGAAAACACTGCCACTTCTTAATTCTAAAAGAGAAAATTAGTATTGACTATTGATCTCTCTATCCTGGGTGACCTCTGAGGTATCAAAAATTTTAGTCAGCAAATATTATATCATGAGCTGTGATGATGCAGATATCGGCTGAAAGGAAAACTGATGCTGGAAAAGAAAATGCAGCCAATGAGGAACGCTCTGGACGGAAGTCTCAGAAAAAGCAAAGAAGTTCTTCAGTGATGAGACCCGTGAGTTAGAATTGTGGCTGTAAATAGGATAAAATATATTGTTCGACTTTTGGATAACCAGGTGTCATTTACAGATCATATGCATCTGTAACGATCTTTATGCGCCAGCCTTAAGGCCATTGCGTCAGGTGGCCAAGTAAGTTCCTAAACTATTCTTTCACGTTTCACAATCTTCAAGATGATCAAGCTCAGCTCTCTAAACTCTTAAACATACTTTCTTACAATTTATCAAGAAGAGAATTTGTTTGCCATAACCTGCTTATGCATAATGGATAAGCCACTACACATACATTAAAATTTAGCCGGAGCTTGTGCACTCTAAATTAGTAGAAAATTTTGTAAAAGTAGATGATGCCACATGCCATTATAGTCTACAGAGAACATGGATAAGTTGAAACTACTTTCTTAGTCCTATTGATTTATTTATGTCCATGTGATGTGAAATACATGGACTGCAGTGTCCTAAAGGCTTTGTGACATGTTTTTGCTTGTAATGGGCTGTAAGACCTCAAGTGCCACGAATACTGTCTGGGTGCACATAGATATTAATTACTGTCGCATATGTGTTGATAAAACCACAGATATATTTTTACCTCAAGCTTTTTTTTCTTTTTTTTTTAATGTCAGGGTTCATACATTTATCCAACCGACTGTGAGTCGTGTTTCCAACAGGTAATGGTTTTTGGATTTTCAATTCCATGTCTTTAGTTTTCAAACAGCTCATAATTTGCTACTTCTTCTCTGGAATGTGAACTAATTTACCTATATTGAATATCATCTTTGCGGATCGTATTCTTTCTTATGTTGATTTTTCATCCATGCTCGAGTATAAAAGATGAATTTTTTATAAGCAATATATCATATGCAATCTCGTGTAATATTCACTCAAACCTTACTATAATGAATTATTTGAGAAGAGCTGCACATTGGAGACAACCATCTCCCTTCATATACCTAAACTGCATCTGCTCCGGATCTCCAAGGAATTTGAACCCGTGATCTCCTACTTACAGATGTGAGAGACTCACCACTAGACTATTAATCCTTTATCCTTCAATAATCAAATTGCGACTTTGTTCATACCAATTTTACTCATCTTTCCGCTGATATATATACTTTATACTGGTTGTGAATTAACTTGTCTTTCTAAATATACGAGCTGCAGAAGTGCACCCTACTAGCTCAACATCAAAATCGTGTAGCTATTTTCCTTATACACTCTAATAATATCTTGATTTAAATTATGCTTTTCAAGAATAGGTGACATGACATCGTTCAAAATTTATTACTCCCTCCTTTCACAGTCACTATTCACAGATCTTTAAAAGAAATGATAAAAAGCTCGAAAAAATTTTGGTGACAATTATTTTAAGCAGATAATGGCAATTTGAATTGGTCGGGGTAAAATCACTGCCTTTAAAAATAAGTAAATTAGTTACTCAAGACTCCGACCAAAAAGCAACATGGGAAGTTTCTGGTGGAACATTTACACTTACATTTTACTCCCTCCATTCCATTAAAACTTCATAACTTTCCTCCTCGGGTGTTCCTTTAGAAACTTTGTAACCCATAAGAGGAAAAGTTTTACCCCACTCATTAGTTATTTATTATTTCTCTTTTCTACTTCTTTCATTACTTTATCCACTCTCTCATACTTTATCATCCACTTACAACTTTATCAATATAATACCTCTCACAATTTAATTATTGTATTAGTTTTCCTAAATCATAGACCATAAGGCCTTAGGAATTTATTCATGGAACGGAGGGAGTATATATTTTGGAACCCGAGTTGACCCAGTTGGTCGAACTGCTACCCACATGTTTCACCCCTTGACCCGGTTCTAATTAAACTAAGTTGTTTGACTTTTTAGTCCATGGGATCATTTATTTGAACTTTTTATTTATCTGTGGACTTTTACTAACATTACATGTTTGCTTTCTTTGGATGGATTTTTTGTTACCCATTCCATGACATTCTATTTTGAAAGGTTGTAAATTATATAGCTTTTGCTTAGGTTTTGTAAACATTGTTTATCTATTTAAAAGGATAGTAGATCCGTATTAATTTTAGAGAAAATTTTTTTTTACACTAATTAGAGATGAGAAAAATATGTGGTGATATTTTTAACATCCCTTATTAATTTGTTTTTAGTATTATGAATATTATATTAAGTACATACTCCTTCCATCCCAGACTCAATTTCCTATTGAGCTGGGCACGTTTTTAAGATTCAACATTATGAATAATTGGATTTATTGGTTGAAAGAAAAAAAGTATGAGAGAAAGTGAATAAAGTATGAGAGAGAGTGAATAATGCGGGAGAGATATTTTTCATTTAAGGTTTGGGAAGTTGAGATTGGGACAAACAAAAAGGAAAGTGTAAAGTTGAGATTGAGACGGAGAGAGTACAATAATATATAATTATGATGTCATACAGGCGATCCCACCTAGTTGACTTGGTTGAATCTCACCCAGGCAGCTGGCTGGGTCAACTTTCTGCTCCGGGTTAACCCGTGCCCGAACAAACCCCCCTTCCTTGAGTATACAGCACATGAACATAAAGCACTTCGTTAATTTTTTCACACTCCCCTTGTTGTCAGTCAAATCTTTCAATGTATGAGTCGAATTGTTAACTTCTCAAATGAAGTCTCCCGTTGATTTTAAAAAGTTTCCCCTTTAATTCTAACATGTTTGTAATTTTTTCTGTGTAAAAAGGTAATGGCTGATCTTAAGAGGGTATACATATAACTTTCCCAAATTCACTCCTTCATGTTCTGAACTTCTGATGCTTGGCATGAATCCTTCATTCACCTTAATTGATACTTTGAAAATGACAGGCTGAAGTATATCTGCAACCAGGAAGGATTAAAAATGAGTTCCGTTGCACTTTCTGCACTGGCAGGGTATACGGGTAAGTTATAATTCCTCTGCAGCTTTACCATGTCACCTAGTTGGTTCAAGAAGATATATTCCACTTGGTCTCTGGTTCGATCCCACAAAGCAATTTGTTTTTGTGCCCTCTAGGTCTGAGCCTGTTGCATGTGTTCTCTGGCCTGTTTGTCCAAGGCTAGAGTAACATAAGCTAGACATTCCTTTCAAAATCAAGGTTTGGTCATACATTACATATTGATAAACAAAATCTATCTCATTGTAACAAGCAAGATGCATGGGGTCATAATAAATTACCGGGCTGTAATTTTGAAAACTTTTCCGGATTTGACCATAGAATTTTGATCATGTAAATTCAGACCATCCCAAGGAAAATAAGTAATCCTGGCCGTGATCTTTGGTTCAGGAGCAGCCTATGTTCTTACTTCTTATTTCTTAGTATGAAAAAGCAGAAAGTTCACCCACCAAAGATACTTAATAGCTTCTACAGTATTTTGTGTGTGTGAGATTTTCTGCGGAATGATCTGTTATCCCTTATAGATTGATTAAATATAATCTAGTTTTCTTTTTCTGAAAGAATTTGTTGTCTGAGGTTATGGAAGCTTAACCATGGTAAATGACAAGCTCAAATATGAGACTTGACTTGCCATTTTTGTGCATACTTGAATCTACAAACAAAAGTAGCATCTCGTCTATAAGGAGCAAGAGCTTAGCTCAAAGACCATAGCTGTAACGACCAAGATTATATACACAGCAAACCATATATGTAAAGAGTGCTAGCTGGAATTCTTGCGAAACAGGGTTATGATCAGGATTCAGGAGTCTGTGAGGTAGTCCTACAATAGTTTAAAAAGACATTTTTGTAAGCTGGGGTTCAGACAGGTAATTTCTGAAATCATGGACGTTGTCCCTTTTCTTCCCTTCTATATTGATATCACAAAAAATCTGAAAACCAAGGTGTGAATTTGAGTATACAATTGATAGGACATAGGAATGCTTCAATGCTTTGCACAGTAACGTGTGCAAGTCATGTGACAGGTGTGATCATATATACTTGTACACTGTAACATTAGATTTCTTGTTTCACATAACTATATGATTAATGATCAAATAATTACCCTATAATGACCTAACTTTACTTTTCCAGAATGTGATATAAGATCTTGCTTGAACACCCTTCAGTTCCTCAACAAGAAGCAGGAAATGCTCAATGTGGTATGATTAAATCCACCCTTTTCCTAATCAACATGTAAAGATTATCTGCTAGAATGTATAGTCACTAATCACTTCACTGAACGCGATTTACTGTCCAAATGCGGTAGAGGAGTCAAACTAAATGGCATTTGACTGCTCTGCTTTTTTACTTTTCTCAAGCTGGACATGAGCTCTCAGGTGGTTGGTAGGAAGGATGCATCCAAAAGTGCTTTTGATATATGGAAAGAGGTGAATTCAGAGCTTCTATATCTATCAGATTATCTTCTGAGTAACCTTGCTGACTTTATCCTCACATTCCATGTTTCACATTTCCCTTTTCTTGTACAGATTTTCCAAAAGAAAAAAGAGAAACAGGCAAGGAAATCTTATAGTTCCATCAGCAGCAGCAGTAGTATTTCACAACATTTTGAACATATGTACTTCATGATATCTAACCGGTAAGTTGATACCTTTTTTGGTCTATATCTTCAATATCTCTAGTGATGTAGTATTTTCATCATATTCTCTTGATCACCCAGTGGAGATTATGACTTAATATACGATGGGATTCATGAGAATATTTTGCAGCTCGGGTATGTTGATCCTATGATGCAAAAAACTGTAAGTCTTGCTATGCAACCATATTCACATAACTAGTTTGATTAACTTGGGGTTTACAAAGATAATAATCATATTCTGTTCTTTATCAATTATCTAATAGGTGAAATGCCTGGATAACATGTTAGTTTCTGATATAACTCATCGATACATATGCGCACACAACAAATGTATCTCCAAGGTAAACCATCATACTGATCTGTAAATGTTGTGTTCCCTTTAACGCCGAGCATGTTTCTTATTTTGCTTCTCTTATTCACAGTGTATCTGCCTCCGATTGTAATTTCAATACATTCTCTGGTAGCTCAACACGAGAGAAAAAACATTGAATGGCCGAAGTCTTTCCAGAGGTCCTGAGTTAGCTCTAATTCTTGAAATATTGGCATTGCTTTGTGTATATGTGTAATATCTATTCATCTTTCAACAGATACCGAACAACTTTGGCCGAGAGGATGGACATGTTCCACACATGGAAAAACTGCTTATCCCCATACATTTCAAGGCATTTATCAATGAAATCATTTGCAGAAGATTCAATTACTCAAATGTTACATATTTTGTTCCCACCAACCCTAAGGCCGGTAATTTTTGCATATGTTCCTTACTATATCACTTTCGGTTCTCTGACTTTTGAATTATGTCCATGGGCTCTGCAGTTGTTTCTGATCAGAATTTGGAACTGCGGAATGAATTGGATTTCCTTTTCTTTTTCTTTTTCTTTTTTTTTAAATGTCCCACATTGCTTGTGAGAAAAGATCCTAGAATTCACATATGAGTTGGATAATCTTCTTCACGAGGGGCATGCTAAAATGCCATATATCACTATCATACATCACTTGTGAAAAGATCCTAGACATATAAGTTGGATTACTTTCTCCCTTGACAAGGTCTTTTAAGGTGGCGATGGGCCAATTCTAATATTTTTTCAGCGGACGATAATCCATTTCTAATATTTTTCAGCTTTTCAAATAGCTATGTGGCTAACCAACAAAATTTGCTTACTTAGCAACAGGAGTAGCCAAATGTGTTCTACTTAACACTTGCAGTTTGTGGTTGCAGGTTGCTTTGCATTTGCTTTCGGAGAATGAGAAGCGTGATTTAAGTAAATTAGTCAATATGATGGTCTCATATGCTATAACTTACAAGAATCTCAAGTCTGACCGATCCAGTGCTTTAAAACATGATGATGCTTTGGATGCATCACCGCTTTCACTTGATCCTCCAATTCGTGACTTAATCTCTTTCAAAGTTAGTATTTCTTTGAGCCAATGCCCTTAATGCATCATTTTATTTGATTTCCATCCATCATTTTCGTTCTCTTGTGAACAGGATTACAATTCATGTCATATTGATCTTGTCTTACCGATGAAGCAAGTCTTGGTTAATGAGGTAAGTCGAGGGAAAAAGTTGAGCAGTTAAATTTTATGTAGCTTATTCTGGTTTATGTACCCAACTTTTCTCTTATGATTAGTGTTTGTTATATTTAGTTTGTTATAATTTCGGGGAACAAGATTAATGTTGTGCTCAGTGCATTGGCTTCAGAGGAGATATGAATCACCAGAATATGAAATTAATTATCAGTTATGTCCTCTTGATAAGAGATTCATCACCATAGCTAACATGCCGCACGGCGATTATCCCTACTTGTGCATCAATCCAGTAGTATATTGGCATACGGACTGATATGGGTAGTTGGATTCAATAGAAGGTAATTATAGAGGATGTGGAGTTTAAATGGAAACCAGGGGATCCGCGGGAGTGAATAGCTTACTTTTATTGTCATCCACGTATAATTTGGCAATCAGCGTGCAATAAAATCATACAACGGATGCGCTTATGAATATAATATGTTTAATGACCTTTTTGGCTCTATGTTATATCTGGATAGCTTCACCTACACCCCTCCTGCATTACATTCTTAAGCCTGGTCAAATCTGCTCTATAAATTAGTGCATTCTTCTTTTCCAATGTGCATTAGTTATTTTTTCTTTTTTTTGTACTAAAGGCAACATATGATCTACAGTTAGACCTAACTTTTTTTACCCTCAAACTTGTAGGTGGAAAAGCAAAAGATTTTGCATGGGAGCATGAACAGAACTAGCTACCTGCTCCCAGATGAGTATCTAGTTTCAGCAAAGGACACTGATACCAAACTATGTTCTCCATCAACATCTGCTAGAACGAATATCACCAAAAATGTTCCAATGTCTGAAGAGCATTCTCGACTTTCTTTCTCTTCTGATTCATCAGCTATAGAAGTTAGAAAGTGTGCTACAACGCATGATAACCAAAGTACAATGCAACGGGCAAAGAAGCCATCTGCTGGCCTCACTAATTTCTTCGAGCGGTATAATTATGCTTTTGCAGTCATTTGTCTTCCAATTCCTGTCATCTTGGTCAAGTAGAGAATATATTTGTGCATAATCCCTGTTTATTTAACATGATTTCATGGCATGCTACTACTTTCATGTCTGTTCTTCATACATTTCAATTACCACATGTGCAGAGTCCTACAAATTTCAAAATACATTTCAAATCATAATTCAAGTTATGATGCATTCATTATTTTCAGCATTACAATTACTGAATTACATCTTGAGTTTCTTGTTCGGACCAGGTTTAAGAAGGCCAGCACTGAAGGTACAAAGACTGTCATGCAGAAGTCGGGATTGATGGAGAGAGATGCGCGCCCCTTATTTTTCAAATTTAACGAGGTATTGAACAACGTTGCTACTCCCTACGTTCCATTTAAAACTTTCCATTTTGACCTTTTCGGTCAATTGTCTGACTTTGACCACAAATTACTCTTAAACTATAACGGTAAAAAAATTAATAAAATCATATAATGAAAATTTGATTCAAAAGTCAAAATGGAACGGAGGTAGTATATTATACTATTGGTATCTGTTCATCAACTTTTAACTAAGATGTAAGCAGCATACTTGGTTTTTAACATGCAGTTAGTTATGCACTTCATCATTTCTTATAAAAGAAGAAAGCTGAATACAGACTTAAGCATTTAATTTTTTTTATTATCAAACATGAATGCAGGATCGGTACCTTCTTCATGTTGTGTAGCAAACCACTATGCTCACCTCCAACACATGTCTCACATTAATAATACGCTGGAATCAAATTCTCCAGATGCCAAATTACTTAAATTGTCTAACTTTTCTCTTTTTCTTCAGGGGTTTACAAATGCAGTAAAGAGACCAGTACGAGTTCGTGAATTCCTTCTTTAATATATATTCCAGCAGTGCTCAACACAAGATACGCCTCCTTTTTCTTCAATAGTTACAAATGTTGTCCTTTTTTTGTTTATTTTTGTTCATATGGAATCATTAGATGCAACCTGTCATTGGAATCTATTATCTGCTTGATGAAAGAGTACCAACTTATTATTCTAGTAAAATATATTCATATAAAAAATATTTTTGCTGCCAGATTAATAAGTAAACTCTAGGTTTTGTATCTTATAGACTGTTTTTGTCAGGATCGACTTCTGTAATATTGTTAGTATTCTCTTGAACCAAACCCATTAAACAGGTTCCTGTTTAGCACTAACCGAACCGATTCCTGGTTTATGTTCTTAATTGACTTTAACTACACTGTAACATAAAATGGCAGATAGGCATTGGCCATGGTCAGTTCAAGGATTCTGCAGTAGCAATCTTTGACTAATGTGACGCAGACCAAGTTCAAATTTTTGGATATGTTAGTAAAATTCACTGGGAACTGTGTTCCAGTCCTAAGATGTTCGAGTCATTTGGTTTCCGCCAACTGGCTAGGGAATGTATAATGTCCCACCATCCAAGGAATTTCAGTCACTTTGCACCCTACAGCACCGTTGAGTGGTTCTTGATATAGGATGTACCTATGACAGATCAAAATAATATGAAAAATCACAGAAAATCGAAGCCAAATATATGTCATGAAACTATTTTACCACTTCTGGAATTCGGTCTTTATAGTGGGATGAGTCTGTTTTGCGAGAGTTCATAGCATATGGAGAGTCCAAAAAGTCATACCCATTGAACTCAAATTTCATGGGTCGGGTCAACTCACATAACTATTAAAGGAAAAAGCTGAATGAACCATGCCTGCAACTTGCAAGTAGCAGTTTGTTTGCTGCACTTGAGCCCCATTCAACCATACAGAGCATAAACAATCTGGAAAGCTCTGTCCATGGCGGATCCAATTTAAGGGGGGAAAAAGCCTTTATTTTCATTCTATTCCCAAGGTAATTTGAGTTGTTAAAGTGTTTGAAACGAAAACGCTTTTAGGTTTATTTGGGTTATCATAAACCCTAAATTGATTTTGGGTCAATTTGGTGAAGTGTAGAGTGTTTGATAATTTGACAACCAATACGAATTTTTATTTTTGAACTCTCACAAGGAGCATGACTCACATGATTGTTTGTATTTACAGACACATAGAAAAAATGTGTTTTTGTGAAATAATAGTTAATGTTTTATGTTAAAGTGACAATGTTCACATTTAGAATAGTTGATGATACAAAACATGTAATGGCAATATATAAAATGTTAACTAATAAAACACATTAGTGATTTTGTTTAAAAAATTATAGTTATTTGAGAACATTGGTCTATACCATTTTTAAGTTAAATGGGAAAATACTTTGTGTCGCCATTAGACACTTTGACCCCACCCCCACCCCAAACAAACTCTCCAAAAAAAAACAAGCACACACCTTAAGTTCCGTCTCTGGAGTGAACCTAGGCATTAAAGCAATCAAAAGTAATAGGTTTATTTCCGAGCATGAACCATCACCAATTTACCATCCTTTGCTATATTGAAAATTGTTTGTGTACTTGGTATACATCTAAAAAGAGATTGCAAGGGTAAAAAAATTGTATCATTTTCTTATATTCTAACTATCATAGTATGTACTTCCTACAAAAGTAAACTTGGAAAAGTAATAATGAATATTTACCCTTTGTTCTCCTGATCAAAAGTTAAACTCAGCTCCTGGATTTTCAAGGCTTCCTTGAGGTGGATTGAGTAGTACCCATATCAAAGAAACTGTAATGGAAACAATTCCAGACCAAACATAAATGATGGTAGAAACTCTGCCTCTCCTTCCCATCAATCCTTTCATGAAGGGATACATGTGCGTCAACACCCATAAACTGAAAAATGTGCCCCCGAAAAGCCTACTCCATTGAGGAATTACACTGTAGATAGTCCTTGCACACCCAATCACAAGTGCCGAAATATTAACTATAATGATAGTTAATGGCATGATGAAGAGACCTGTCCATTTCACCAAATACAGCTCAGCATAGGCATCATCTTCATCTTCACTTGTTGCTTTCGCAGTCAGAGTGAAGGAAATTTCAATGCCTGCTATGACCTTTAGAAGTCCCTGTACAACAGCAGCAAGGTGAGCACTTGTCCCACCGATGACCCAAAACTGTTCGTTTCTCCACCATTCCTCTAACCCTATGCCAGACCACTTCACCTCTAATAGGGAGATGAACACGAGACACACTGTGATTGTCAATAGGTAAGAAAGGAACGCAACATTTAGAGATTGCACTATGAATTGCCCGGTGAAGAGGGAGAATGCTGGAAGGAAGCAGTAAATCACGAGGAAGAGGGAGGTGAACGGGTAGATGCCGACATTTAGGTATGCTATGCGTTGTAGAAACTTGAGGCGTGGGCTTGCTAGTACTGCATTGTTTTTAGAGAAGAAGATCTCGACCGATCCAGTGGCCCACCTGAGGACTTGGTGAAGACGATCTGTGAGGTTGATAGGGGCTGTGCCCCTGAAGGCATCACGCTTTGTGATGCAGTAAACTGACCGCCAACCACGGTTGTGCATGCGGTAGCCTGTTACCACATCCTCTGTCACTGATCCGTAAATCCAACCTACTCTCTCCCCCCACTCTGTTTTGTCTTCATACCTGGTAAAGTTCATGTAATGTCAATATTCCCAAACTTTCCAAAACTGACTAAGGTGTTTTAAAGCAACAAGGGGAAAATGATCACAAAGCTGAGTATAATCTTGCTATTTAACAGTAATGTAGATAATTCGATATTGAGGGAGGGTTAGGGGTGGTGCTGGTTATTTGTAAAAAGTTGATTGTCTTATGAGGCGAGAAACACTAAAAACCAGTTATTTCTTGGATTAGCACACTTGTCACTCTCTGCTAGCAACAATCAAATTAACTTGTAAGTTCCACCTGTCTATTTCTGATGGTTTTGGCACTTGAGAATAAGTAGACTAGTTTCTGAATCACTAGTATATTCCATGGATTTGAGATTAAAAGAAGGAAAAAGCACAAATTACCAGCATGAAATGACAGCAATTGCCTCTGCTACAGTAGGAGCATCGAGTGGTTGGCGTGGTACAAGTAGTGCCCCTGGTGGCCTCCCATTCTTCACCGATATGTGATCAGCTAGTGGCCGTCCTTGAAATTCTGCAACCGTAATAGAGTCAGTGAACATAGTTGAGTTACCAAACCTCTTTGGCAATGCCAAATCTGGATGCTGCTGAGCCAAGGGCTCCTCTTCCTCGGTAGACTGAATTCTTTTAGATGGTGCTTTTTGTTGACCAAACATGCCATGGTATTCATTTGCTCGTGGTGGATGGAATCCATAGAGTGCATAACGCCTGAACATGCATCCAGTTCCGACATAAACTGGACCTTGGAGACCATCTAACGCCCTCATATTCCCTGCCGTGTCAATGGTTTTAGATTATTCAACGTTCACATATAGTTAATAAGCACGTATGAATGAGTACGCTGTTTCTGCATGTATTTTCTTGGATAGAAGGTATGGGTATCACAAGGAAACAATAAGTCATTTTCTGTTTTTTCACATTTACTTATTAGTCTAGTGATGAATCAGTCCCCTAGGACCATAGCTGAAGTATTAAGAGAAGGACTTCAGCGAATTAATGTGTATATTCTCATGATGGGTTGGAGTAGTGGATTTTTTCCTCTAACTATTTAGTAACTGTTCTTTCGTATTCATACTGATCATCTTGTAGTTTTAGATACTTATGTTCTAACCATGATTCATGAATATGAAATTCCTCCATCGTTTTTTACTGAGGTTAGAAGAATATTTGAGTCTAAAGTGGGCTGTACCATCAAAGAAAACAGTGTTATGGTTAGCATATCTGTCCGAGGGATCAATTCCCTCAAACCTTTGGGGGAACTGTATGTAGCAAATGCGGTCACCACCTCGGTCCATCATGTAGCACATGCCTTCTCTTATAGCCATTGAGTTGTAGATATAGTGATCACAATCCAAGTTGAGAATGAAAGGTCCATTTGATAATATAGCTGATGCTCTGACCAGGGCATTCATAGCTCCAGCCTTCTTGTTATGATCGTAAAATTGCCTCTTCTCACGTGAAACATATGCGAACATAGGTAGCCGAGTGTCAATTCCTGTGAAATCTAACTTCCCTTCATCTGGACCACCCATTACTGGATCATGGTCGGCCACCTTGCTCATTATCTATGAGGAAACATTGGAAGACTCAGGTGTGATTTGAGTTATATTTAACGAAAGTTAATTGATTACAGGAAATCTATCTTGGGGGGATCTTATCTCTTACTAATAAAGATGAAAGGGTGCTTACATAACGGAAAACATTAGAGGGTGCCAGTGTAATATACTCCTAAATGAAGGAAGAAAAATTATTGTTTCAACTACCTGTAAAATTCCAGCATGGTCTCCTTTTTTATGGTCAGCTATGGGATCGAACCAGGTTCCAGGCCAATGCGTCCCATCTGTCATCCATGTCGCCTTTGTGACTTCAATCTTGTGATCAGCAGGTATCTCACCATTGTTTTTCTCTTTGACTAGCTGCTTTTCTTCTCTTTCTGCATTTTTGTTGTACATTTCACAACGTTTGCGTATAACTTCTGGAAGACCATTAATCCTCACCTTGAACTCATCGTACTCCCTCTTGATCCACCTTCTATCCTTTACAAAATCAGGCCGCTTCTTGTTTTTTGTCGGGTCTGTCTTTCGGCTGAAGTAACTATCTGGATTTCTTGGCTCAATATCGTGCTTTCTGCAGAATGGCACCCACATCTGTCCGAAAAATTCTGGTATTTTACCTTCTACATTTTAAAACAACATAAATTGTTTACATTGATATGAGCTGGAGATTTTAACATTACCTCACCAAACTTGACAGCCTCAGCCATGGCCTCAAATGTAAGAATTGCCCCTCCATCATCTGATATATAGATTGATACTTTCTCAACCGGATACTCCACAGCAAGGATGGACAGAATAGTGTTGGCTGTGACTAAAGGAGGTTCTTTGTCAGGATCAGCTGTGGAAATGAATACATCAATTCCAGGAAGATCTGACCTTCCATTTGGATTAGTTGGGGAAGGTGCTTCGAACTTGTCTTTTAGAGCAGATAGATCAGCAGCTCGGTTTATGGGGTTGAACTTAGGAAGAATGTCCAGCAGCCAT
The DNA here is from genome assembly GCA_036897825.1 of Plantago rigida. Taxonomy (NCBI): domain Eukaryota; kingdom Viridiplantae; phylum Streptophyta; class Magnoliopsida; order Lamiales; family Plantaginaceae; genus Plantago; species Plantago rigida. The sequence continues at coordinate 32,916 of JAYMSR010000050.1, forward strand.
GAAAATGCAAACCACACCTCGCATATAATAGACAGACCCCATAGCACCATTGCATCCCGGTTAGGATTTCTAATTCGCCATGCAAGGAAGAAAGCCAGTATTACCATTCTCAGTACAATAAGTAACCTGTGAGAGCCAGTTGTTAGAAAGCTGTAAGTTAGAAGAAAGCTTATGCTTTAGAAGCTAAATAAACACCATTCCTTCTCAGATTGTAACATTTTTAACCTGTAAGGGCTGAGGACACCTGGTGGAACCTTGACTTTCCTTGTAAGTGGCTTCCATGGCTTATCCATGAAATCTTGCATGCTCATTCCAGAATCATGATCATACGAGTCATCGTCTTGCCAAAATGCATTCCCTATCCCGTACTTGCCATTCGTCTTGAAAAGCCAACTATTGTGGTCAAAGTCTTGTGTTTGGCTCCTTAACAGCATAGACTTGTTATTATCACCATTTTTCATTAATGATACTCTTCTATCCAACTTCTCTCCCGAGTTACCACCTCTGCCATTATTCTCATTGCCCTGCCTGGTGCTCCTTATCCTCTGCGAGTCAGAACGAAACCTTGACGATGGTACCCGGTAAGTGGTGGGACCGTCAGGCTTATCACCCGATGCATCCTCTCCTCCCGGTTGGTTGTCTGGTGTGGGGGGCATCATAACGGTATAGTTAATGTAATCATTTTCAGCGTTGTAATCGCCAGGGATGTCCATGCCATCATCGCGAGAAAGGCTGACGACACGGCCGCTGGATGTCCTACGTGCGAATTTAACGGACTGGGGCAGGCGGTCGCCTGCTCCTCCTATGGAGGAGGATTTCCCCCTTTGATTTGAAGATGTTGCCATGTATTTTCCTAAAACTATGTTGTGAGCAGTTGATCCATAGTTGTCATGCACATGTTAGGGCAGGTATAGATGAAAGAATTAGGAAGAAAATTGTTTGTTGATGGACAAACAATGGTCAAGCAATGATGAACATGAGTGTAATGGAGAAATAAAATTTGCCAAGAATAGAATTTTATGCATTGGTATTATGCTTTGATACAAGTCCTAATGTCTTTTCAACGGACATTCATCCTTATTTCACTCCAAGCCTATCTTTTATCCTTTCTCTAATTTTCCAGGTTAAGTTTGCAGCCGTAAATTTGATTCATAAATTATAAACTCTCATATTCTGTTTAACTGTAACTGGCAATAGCTCTATTTTAGCTATTATGGGCAACTTGTGGCCTTTTAACTAAAAGTGTGTTTCTATTTCTGATTAGTCATATTACGTTTTTGGCGTTATGATCAAACGGACGTGATTGGCTAATTCCATCATTGATCCAA
>JAYMSR010000051.1:0-33607 GCA_036897825.1 Plantago rigida
CAGATACGTAAATGTTTTAATCCGATGTCTATTGTCTATTCTTCTTTTCTGGTGTTTACCAGTGCGGGCTAATAAAAACAAGTACAGAAGTGTCCATTTCTTAGTTTTAAGGTATAGTCACACACGTTTTCGTGCACATTTTCTAACGTTTAACCGTTTTCGGCGTTTCCTTAACCTATTACCTTATTATTTTGTCCATTTGTGTCCCCTCCCTATTCCTCTGAAAATCCTTTATGTACCCCACAGCATTAAAAAGAAGTAGACTTGCCAACTATTTAGTATTATTAAGACTCTAGAACTATCCATGTAAAATGGTTATTAGGCAATAATATGGAATAACAAATGCTCTTCCTTCGTGAAAAAAGAAGATCTAAAGACTTAGCGCTGTATTGTATTGAATTCTAAGGAAAAGGTGTAATTGTGAAGTATTTAGGTTGCGTTTTTCTTCTTATTTTTATTATTTCCTGACGGAAGAAATGTACGCCGGTGTCAACACAGATACAAGGATCTAATATTTACAGTAAGTTAATTGAATTGAATAACGAGTATATAATATATATATATATAACTAGTAATAAATATGAGAAAGAATTATTGATATTTACACTAGTAGAGCAATACAATCTATCGTGCTGGATCGATCCCAGAGCCCTCTTAGAATATTCTATTAGGAGTCGCTGTGCTTTATTTACACTTTATGGCAGTAGTCAATATCTTCCAATCTCAACATATTTCTCTGACTTTTATTCGCAAATAACTAGTACTCTCCTTTGTCTTTTGTTATCCTTAGACAAGTTTTGACTAAATAACAAATATACACGCACGGCAAAAACACTACAATTTCTAAGCCTGGTCGAAATATGTGCCTCTAAGGAATGTAAAATACAAAACAAATATATACCGTGTACCAGACGTTCTTTGTGGAATATGTGTGTGTGTGTGTAGGGAATGTAGTTAGTCTATTTTTGTCGATATCCGATATAAAGTGAGTCCTTTAATAATCTCTTTGAGAGAATCACTGCAGGTGGTAAGTCAATATGAATATTCTTCTAAGTTAAGGAATATCTGATCTGTCTGTCCAAGGAGAATTTGATATCTCATGGCTTTGCTTTGCTACAGGAGATCCCGTTTACTTTCTTTGTATCTTTGTAATAGATACACTATTTACTTTAGAGCTTTAGTTTAGATTTGACGAAGGGTTAAGTACACGTCGGGTTAGAAATTAGATCTAAGCGAAACCTTGTATGTAGACATGCAAAATTCCTATTTATCTAAGTTGTACCTTTTTGAATCTAGATTAACAAACAACCGTTTTCTGATATATCTCTATGGAATTGTTTCTTTTTTTGGATGATTGAGCATAACATCCTTCTTTTCTCGCTAATTAAGTTAGCACTAAACAAGTTCATAAGAAAATCGGGGAAACAAAGCAAACAAAGGTTGATTTATTTACAGGCTTGGTAGTATATATATAGAATTGGTAGTAGAATAGAAGAATAGAATTACATAACATATACATAATAGATGTTAGTATGAAGATAGAGCTCCCTCTTTCACTGGACCAGTGGAAGATAAAAACTCTTTCTTTGGATATACATTTCAAAAAAAAAAAGAAAGATAGAAACTCGCAGCTAAGGAAATATGGGTTAGCCTATTGCTGGAATAAAGAAAGAAGAATTTCAACATGCTTGGATATATAAAAAAAATATAGGGACGATATATAGCGCGTAGGATTTTCAACTATTTGTTGTGTGGTGTGCCGCGAAACTTTAGACCAGTTTAAACCTATACTCTTCTTAATTACTACCTAAAAAACAGATCCGAGATGAGTGAGATCTCACTCGACCCATGATAGAACTAGAAAAAGGGTTCATCGTCTTTTTTTTATTTATGTGTTTGGAATACTTCTATTTCTTCTTTCTTCCGCACGCCTTTCTCGAATATGTCTTACTTACATGTGTACGAATATATTGATATAAATAATATATATAATAATATATATATATATAGTATTTAGTTTATCGGGTGTGAGCATATAACCAACCGAAGCAAAAATCCCTACTATTATTTCTTGTTTTTCTCTTTGATTATTTTAGTAGAGAAAAGTAAGGGTTGGGTTGTAGCTACTCACGAATACTTTTTTGTCTCTTCTGATTTGGATATCTTTCCTTTTCTAGTAGATTAGATAGTCTTTTTATGATTGACTTGCGCTATGCTCTACTATTTTGAACTACCTACTGCAGAAAGAGAAAGGGAGGTTGAGAGAAATAAGAACTGGTTTGATTCACCCTTAATTTCCTAAATATTAATATTCTAGTCATAGTCTTATACAAATTGACCCAAAAGGAGACGTAAAAAGGTCCCAATTTTTGAGATCCGCTAGACTTAGAATTACAGAATATTTCCAGAAGCAGAAACATCAACCAATAACCAACAATAGCATTTCCAGATCAGAAAGTGCCTGTGGTACTTTAGTAGTCAATAAGTAGAAAGCTTAAACTCTATTCGAGAGCACCTTTGCCAAGTGTATATGTTAGTATAGATTCGTATTCGGGTTAATATCGTATCGTAATTAATAGTCGTGGGTGCAATTCCTTATTCATCCAGAGTCAAAATTAGTAGAGTAGAGATTCAACCCAGTTCTCCTTCTCGCCTAGAATTCATTATAGAATGGAAATATCCATCCATACAACTATTTATTTGAATTCTAACAAACAACATATGTCACTCTTTTTCTCTTCTTACCTTTTTGTATTTATTCACTCTTCCCTATTTGTTTCCTTGCTGGTTAGTCCTCCTGCAGTTTTCTAAAAGAGTCTATATATGATTACCGTTCTAATACTATTTCTACTATTGTCTTCTCTGCTCTGTATGCTAGATCTCTTCTTGCTATTCTATGTTTTTCGAAAGAAAGTATTTCTCTATTGCATGTGTACCTCAAACAATGACCGAGCACAGGCCGAAGATAAATTAATGATAACAAAGACAAACCATACAACACAAAGTAGATAAAAAAAAGTGGATGGATAAAAAAAAATCAATATTGGTAATTAAAGAAAAGAATGAGACATTAGTAATAATGACAGAAGATTCTCTCCCGTAAGCTAGTCAACTAAAAAATGAAAATTATGGACCTCGTCCTCCTCGCGGTAGATCGAATCAACTCAGAGGTGGGAAAGAAAGAAAGGTCAAAATGGAATAACGAAAGGGAAATGTGAGGAATTGTCCTTTTATTTTGTCCGAAGAATATGACTCAATTCAATAAGGAATAGACATGAAAATATCTCGCCGAAAACGAAATAAAGCGTATATAAATTAGATGGTGGTCAAAATAATTGAAGATGATCAAAATTCCGAATTCTTACCTAAGCCCGACAAGAATCCCTGAAAGAAATCACGAGTTAGGTAGGCCAGAACAAAGGTCACTTTCGCCCAACCGCCAAACAAAAAGCACTAGACTAAGAAATCAGAGCTAGCTATAAATAATGAAGCATAGATCAGAAGGAAGATGGAACAGACGACAACTAATTATTCTATATTTTCTATATTGTGACTATAATTGAGTCACTTTCTATTATATTGGCTACTCGTGGTTATGAGTTTTTTTGTGTTTTCCTCTACTGTATCTTCTTCGGAGCACGGATTCATTGTATTATTAGATTTCGCTTGGGTCTACACCTCACCAATACCCTTCCTCTTGTTTCTGTTTTCCCTAGTAAATGAAAAACTAGAAAATGTCAAAATCAAATAAGATCAATGTTTTTCTAAGAAACCAATCTGTATACAACAATCAGACCGTGCATACTCATTTTCGAATCAACTTCTGTGTTGTGAATTTCTTTCACGGGTATTTCCTCTTTTCAGAATCAAGTTAGAACTTCGCCGATACGAAATTTGTGAATTCTGATACAGATGCAACATGTCTTGCTTTAGAAACACTAAAATCTCCATGAAACCATTCACAGCATTATTTAGATCCAGGAATTTGAATGGAACTTGAATTGACTCCTCTCCTTCCCCTTTGAGTTTGAAAGTTTCAGTCAATGTCTTTGGTGAACCATCGCACACTTAAGGTGAAAACAGAGAACGGGTCTCTAACAAACGTTTCTTATTTTTTATAGCGGAAATATGTTGTTTGCTTGTTTTAAAGCTTAAAACCGTGTCGTGTAGAAACAATGTATAGAAATGAAAACTGACATGTAGCAAGAATAATCTAATAAAGTCTTCTTCGAGGATTGTACAAAGAAAAGAAATAGGTCTCTTAAGAAATATCTCCGTTAGATTGAATCGGATAGGTGGGATTCAGCTGCAGTATTCTAAAATCTATAATGTCGTATTCCTATCTCCTTTCTATAGAATATAGGTTCTTTTAGGTACAGCCAAAAGAAAAAAACAGAACCATTTACGAAGCGGAGCATTTTTCTTTCTAGTTTAGAAGAGTAGAATGCCTACATCTTGTCACTATTAGACTCTAGTGTAAGATCTATTTATTCTACTATTCTATTTTGACTATTCTATTTTCTATGTCTATTCATAGGCTATATTTTTCAATAACTCTTTCCGAATAACTGATTTCTGTAAGTTCTAAATCTCCATCTAACATAACAATTCTTCTTTTCTTTCCAGAGCAGCCTTAAGGTAAATCTAATTTCAACATAGTCGTCTTCTATCTTCAAAAAAAAAAGAAAACAATACAATCAGGTAATAGCTGCTATTCAAACAACTTCTAACAACTTCTTTTTTAGGGATATGCTAAGTCTTAGAGTATTATACTAGAACTAGAATCACAAAAACTATCTTAATTGGGCGGGCTTGCTCACGGCGAAAGAGTATGTATGCTAACTTCATATGAGATTGACTATTACACAATTATGCTTAACCAATTAATATCCTGCTTTCATTCTATTTTATTAGGTCTAGCCTGTGTTGTTATTTTGCTAGACTTCTCTTTCTATTTAGATTCTATTTCTTTCATAAACTCTTTCTAGCTTTTATGTTCTATACTATACAGAGTTAAAGAAAGTTGAACTTTTCTTGATTAATAAGTACACCACTAATCAAGACATGGAATATACTTCTATAAATAGAAACAGTTTTTTTCTATTCATCTTAGTTGTTTTCTTTTCTACTTCCACCTATGCTATAATACCGTGTATAAATTCCTTACAAATAAATATTTCTACATTCTATAGCCTTTTCTGGGTTATCATATAGTTCGGGTTAATTTATTCAAAACAAAAAATCATAGTTATTACTTTCATACACCATACTTTTTTCTAAACGATACGTGACAAAAACAGAGAAAAAACTAGAAATTAGATATTCTATAATAGAATAAATAAAGGTGTTGCACCAATGAAAATAGGATAGAATCAGAAGTTGTAAATGAAAAGAAAGAGGACAACGCATAACTAAGTAACAGAACTATTACATACAATCTCTCTATATACGTACCACTTTTCAAAATGGAACCATTCTTTTTTTTTCTAATTCTTAGGCGTTTCACGAACAAATAAATGAAAGGTATGACTTTTGTGCACCTATTTCACATATCCAAACTGTGAAAGTCAACAAGTCTAGTATAGTTAGATAGTAGAGAAACAGTCAAAACCAAGGTCACCCGAAATGCGAGAATATTATTACAAAATATTACAAAAGAGGGAAGTGTTGCACCAACAAAACTCGAAAAGTTTCTATCTCCGTTATCTAGTCTTTTTTGTTTGTATTCTATTTGTTCCATGACCTTAATTTCATTAATATACCCTTCAACTCAAGATCGAGAATAAACGTATGCTACAAAAGTACAACAAAATCATAGAACCAAGGACACCCGAAATGTGAGAAAATGACGTTGCACCTAAACTAAAATATATGGGAAGTACATAGAATGAGAAATGCAAATTGAAATACACGATGTTGAATGTATGCCTCAAGCAAGAAGCCTCTCTATTACAATATATTTGCCGTATTACATTTCTGGAATAAGATCAAATTGAGTATTACTAAAAGTCATTCGTAAACAATAAACGAGGACATCGAACGAAGAAAGATTATTGCTATTAGTGAACTCACTAGGAATAGGAATGGAAGTTCACATGAATTGAAAAACAAGAGTAAGATGAGACGTCGCACAGCAGCAACAAAACTATTAAGTAAGAGAAGAGCCAAGCAACGACCAATAAAGGAGAAGGGTCCCCCACAAGGGTCAGTATTCTAAAGGAAAGTGCTAACTACCAGCTTGACCTTCAAAATGAACTTGTGATAAAAAAAAGGTATTGTTACAAAAAAGAAGACTCTTATTAGTTTAGTTAGAAGAAATATGGGTTAATATTACCACACAAAAACTCAAAAGAAATACGATTGCATTGTCTCATCAGACACACACTTGTTACTAAGCTTTCCACTCTTGCTATGCCGAGGACTTTGTTTGTTTGTCTTATGTTTGCTTACGAATAAAAGGGGGTTCGGAAGTTCTTCTTTAGGAGGATAATATTGTTGTTAGATTCTGGTAGACTTCTTTTCTTATCTTATGTCAAAGCCCTGGTTTCTATATACATTCTTTTATTTCTTTTATTACTCTTTATGAGTTTTTATGAGTTTATGTGTGAAGTTTTTGTTCGTGCCTGTGCTAGCGCCATTTCTTGTTATCCTAATCCTAAATTAGAAGCAATTTGCTAACAATGTTGCAAAGTATCTAAAATGATCTGTACAAGGAGGAAATCCAAGGATAATTCTCTTGATTGAATTGAATAAGTCTATAAAAAGACATGTATAAAAAGGAATTATTTGGAAGGAAATCTAGTTAGTAGTCGATATACTCGGAATGAGAAATATACTAAGAAGCAAACACAGATCAAATAAATAAATAAATACAAGCCATTGTAGATTCTTTGACTAAATAAAACATGCAAATAAATACTTACGCGCTACTATTCTATTGAAAGTTAGCAGCCTAGGACAACATTCATGAGAAAATGGCGTTGCACCAACTAAAACAGGGTATAGTATTTTTTTGTATATTGTAATGTATAATATAACCTAGAAAAACAGAGGAGGGAGAGAGAAGACTTCGAATTCAACTCACTAGAACTTCACTAGGATTGATTGACTATATCAAATTCTATTTCTATTTAGCTTTTTTGGGTATGAATGAAAGTTATCCACACATAGCAGAAACAGAGATAATAAGCGAGGTGTACCAGTCTACATAGAATACAGCAGTAAAAGATAGAAACTAGGCTTAGTCTCGAAAATCACTAATGATTTAATTGAACCAGTGTCAGTTCTTGTCTGACAATATATTTCTCTCGGCAAAGTATCTTCTACAAAAGAAAAGTCATGCACTAATCTAGGAAATAGACAAATACTTTACAACTACATCTACAATCACAGTAATAAAGTAAGAGAAATACAATAGAAACTAACAACAGAAATAGAGGAATGAATCTCAAAGACAACCGACCGGGAGTGAATTCACCCTAATTAAAGAAGTTCATACTAGAAACTCATGTTCTAAAAAATTAGATCTATTAGATTCTCCTTTACTACCATAATACAACGTACTCTCTCTAATCTCTAATATACACATACCCATCCCAACTCATAGAACTCTTCTGGAATTTCAGACAAACTGCAATACCGCACTACTATACCTATAGAAAAAATAGAGAAGTCTAAGGAAATATTGTCCTAGATAACCTGGATTAAAGAGCCTGGGGTATATATAAAATAGATCTAAATATAGTCTATCAATTTCAACGAAGTCTAGTTTTCCAATAATGGCGCTTAGTAAGTATCACATACACATGAATGTTTCTCTCTTAGTTTGGATTATATGACTCCCTACTGTGGAATTGATTCTAGAATTTACTTACTAATAAAACCACTAAAGTAAGTACACATTACAACTTCTTAGTAGTTTAGTATAGTTAGCTTAATTCATTTGATTGATAGGGTTTTTTTTTGATTAAATCATACTAATTTATGCTTAGATAGACTAAAATATGTGTTTCTAACTTTGAAGCACTTTAGGAATATATATATATATATATATATATGTATGTATGTATGCAGTAGTACAACCTTAAGAGATATTATCATACTTGTAAGCGATTTATATAAATAAATATAAAGAAGAGATCCATAATCTAGTTTTTAGGATAAACCTACCAAAGCTAAGAACTAATAAAGTAAGTAATAAAGTAGTAAGAATTGTTGTCCGTAGTACTTCTTCTTGATATTGATTGATTGATTGATGGCGAGACAAGTGCATATATTGGAGCATAACTCTTTACTAAATACGTAGAAAAGAGAGAAAAAAGCACCTCATATTGGCAAATTGAAAGGCTAAGTTTATATATTATTCTATTCTGACTTATAGCGAAAAAGAATAGCCATGACACATGATATTTCTTAATCTTGGTTAAACTATGAGCTAAGACTCTTTGTATCGCTATACCATATTTCATCCTTCTTTTCCTTTTTAATCCATACATAGTATACATAGTCAAAGCTATCCCAAAATCTATACCTATCCCGTAAATACTTGTTCGAGCGATAGGATAGGATAGGATTGAAATACAAAAAAAAATGTATAAGGAAGAAATAATGGTGGAGTAAATAGAAATAGACTAGAATAGAAGAGAAATAAAAAAAAACACACAAATGAGAGAGATCAAATCACATACGTGTGTTACAAGAAGGAAGATAAGGCGAAGTTACCTACCTAGCATAGCATAATAGAAATAATAAGAAATCAAAGACAATCCATAGTAAATAGAACTCATTTTCCAGCTCTATGAAATTCCTTCCTATACATAAAGCACTCCCTCTCGCTCGAATATCCCATCTTATTTATATCAGTCAGAGGAACATTCATCATTCCATTCTCTTAGGCACCTGGAAGGATCCAGTGAACCAATCAAACAGCGGAAGATAGAAACAAATACAAATAAAGAAAGAGATCATTTTACGAAAAAAGTTAGACTACTAAAGATTTCACCAAGGTCCCATACAGGGTCACGACTGACAAGGAGTGGGAAAACGTGTCTTTTCTAGAATTAATTAGTAATTGTTTTAACAGAAAAATAAGAGACAGAACCGAGTCAATTGAGGCAGTACATGATTTTTCATTTATGAGATAGAATAGATAAGAGCGCGGACATCAATATACAGAATAACTCTTGTTTTTTTTAGAAAAAGACTTTACAACTTTGCCTCATTCATATATTTTCTTTTTAATAACAGTAAATAACAGTAAAGTAATAAGGGTGTATTTTTTATAGGATTCCTCAACTAATTGTCTTTTCTTTCCATAAATATGCTAAATTTTGATTTGACTAAGGACGATTGTGTTTTTTTTTAACCCGTGCACGGCGAATACTAGTTTTCTTCTTGTGGATATATTGGAAATTTCCCTTTTTTCTGCATTTCGCAAAACTACAAAATATGGTATGGTTTAGTACGAATAAAAAAATTCAAAGGGGAGCATACCTTTCTTCACTGTCCTTAGTGCTAAAGCTAAAGTTGTGTGTAAACGATACAAATCAAATAATACAAAAATAGATGGAAGAAAGCTTGCCTAGAAATCAAAAAGAATATTGTCTAGACATGTGAATGACTTCTAGTACTCATAATACCTAAAAAAGAAAAGAGCGGGGTATCAACATAGAAGTTCTACTCCTCAAGGATCGCGGGAAAGGAATTAGATATTTCAATACCGAATGATACTTATGGAATAGATTCTGCCTCTCTCTCTAAAAAAAGCATTTGTCCCTATAACTTAGATAAGCAACTAGAGCAGGCACGAACAAGTCAAAACTTCCATGCTATAATTTACAGCAATTTCCTTGATTGTGAAAAAAGAAAAGATAGGTTGTAATCCATAGAGAAAAACAAAATATCTTTGTTGAGATTTGTTTATCGGAAGCATCCATTCCATATTCTCAATAAAGTACTCGTCCTTTGCTTCTGTTGGAATTCATTGATCTAATAAGATTGATATGAAAAAGACAACTTCAAGAAATCGACCGATATAGCCGTAAATCTAATAGTCGTACATCTCTTGGAAGAAGAGAAGAGACAACGCAGAGTAAGCAGAACTACACACGCAACGCAAACGCAGGACAAAATAAAATAAGGTGTAAGCTCATATAGCAAGCATAATTATACAACACAACTATACTCCCTAAATAAATATAGAAAAGATTTCTGTGGTAATTCTAATTCTATAATGTTAGTTAGAAACGAGACACGTTTGGCTAGAATCGTTGATGAAATGAAAGGTGTCAAAATTCTATGCCTGTTAAGTCTAATAATATCTAATAAATAAACTAATTGACTCGGTTCGGATTCTTCAGCAGTCGGATCTCCGCCCAAAATCGGCGTACTATAAAAAAAGGACAAAAAAACAAAGATTCAACTACTAACTTCTAAGAACTAAAATGGTTCAGCATAACAAAAACAACCTAATAATAATGTACAACACTTAGGATCAAAGTGAGAAGCCTAAAAAATAGAAGCTGGACTACAACGTAGAGTGGACACATCGTAAATGAATTGGAAGTATAGGGTAGGGTTGGCTTATTAATTAAGGATATGGAAAATAGAAAGAAGGGTGGATAACGGGATTTATTATGTATGATTGCAGCAACTCATGGAGTAGGAAGAAATGAAAGAAAGTATTTAGAAAGCCAACTATAATAGAATCTTTCGAGAGTCACAACTTTTAGTGATTCTACTTCCAAAGTGCTGGACTTAGTGCCTGCTGTATTTCTTAGAGAGTCTTTTTTGTAATCACCTATTTCAAAAATGAGATTATTTCTATTTAGGAGTAGAATAATAGGCGTACGTCTTAAAAACCTATCATAGCCAATGGTAGAAAGCAGTGGTTAAAGGGAGAAAAGTATCCGAGGCAAAGAGAAGGAAAATCATATCAAATTGGTAGGAGTATTCCACGTACCTTCAGTTCTAAAAATCCCACTAACTCAACTCATTCAATTCCGCAACTCAGTAACGAACTTCTGTATTCATCCAACTGTGCCTTTTCCTAGTTTAGCTTATATGACATGGTATGTTTTTACTTTATGTCTGTGCGTTTGTTTCTATTTCAAAAACTTTTCATAGAGCAGTAGTTGTGGAATTCTGGTCCTCTTGTATTTGCACTGCGTTGAGTATTGTTCCTTAAAAACTTTGACGATTGTACCCTTGATTTTCACTCGCGAATTAGCGGCAACTAAAAAGAAAATACATTCCTTGTCCTTAACTACGAAAATCGTAGAAAGAGTATTTGACAACAAGATTTGTGTTTCAGCTATATTCCTCTAGTAGAATGAATATGATTGGACTGTCTTGTTATACTTTACTTTTTTCATAATTTCATTTGGTTATTCAGAAGTTTTCTCTTCTCGGTGTTAAAACAACCACCCTCTATTTCGTAAAAGAGATTTGACTTATTCAAATTCTGAGGGACAACCTTATAACACCGTATATGGAAAAATAGCAAAAACGTAGTTAGCTTTTTCATTATATAGATTTTATAGGGAGAACCCGAAAGGTGTATATATCTAGTTTTTTTTTTTAATAGACATAAGTTTTTTGTACATCTCTTTACTGCCACGAGCAAAATTGTATATGAGAAAATAAGAAAATACATACTTACTTCTAGATCAAACCAAACATATTACATAGAGAATCACACTCGACACTTCTGATTTCTTAACCCTTCCGCCAAAGATCCTATTATTTTCATCCGAGAAAAAGCCCCTTGTATTTCAAAATTTTCTATTTTCTTACTTATTGTCAGTTGATTTAATAAAAAGGATTAGTAGAAACAAAAAGCCGACTGAACTTATTTATAGGAAGTGCTTCAAACTAACTATTTGCTGTTATGTTATTTATACAAAACAAACAAAGGGAAAAAAGGAAGAGAGCAGAAAGATCAGTCAACGTCACTTTTAGACAAATCTTGGCTGACCTAGGAGCAATAATCAAAAGAAAAAAGAAAAAATGTGGAATTTAGAAATAGATGTATAAAGTTCAGGCCTATGCGTTTAAAATACTGATTTTTATTTTGTATGTAGGACTGGGGTAGTCTCTTTACGAGGCACTAATTCTGATTAGATTCTCTATTATACGCATAAAAAAAAAGCAACCCTATGAGTGAGATAGATTCCCTTTCATTTAAATGAAATGTAATATTATAATACTTATTATTTATGTATGCTTGGAAATAAGTGAAAGTAGACTCACCCTGTAAACTCGTTTCTGTTCAATGGTTGTCTCTTTCTTTTCTTTTTTTTTATTTCGAAAGTTGTAAAACAACCCTACTTGCCTCCGTGAAACCAAAGAATCCATAATTTCTAGTAGTAATTCTATCTAAGGATCAACATAGGGTAATATTTTTCCTTTTTTTGTAATGTAAGTAAATATAGATTTTTTCTTTCAAACAAAGTGTTTATTAATTATAGGTTATATATAGGTCTAAGTACATCAAAATCACCAAAGGAAATGTTGTCTGTCTACAAGTCTACAAATTGCAAAATGTATTTACCAAGCGAATACCTGGAAATAAAAAGAAAGACATAGACGACAAGAAATAAAAGAAACTCATTATTAAAAAGGCTAGAAATGTATCATTCCAAAATCCACAAAAAAAGGGCACACATGGGCTATCTCTGTATCACAAGATATTTTCTTTGCTATGTTAACAGGCAAGCATTTCTCTTTTTCTATCTCTTCTCTATGTTAATTGTTTGTTCATTACACATCGATTACATAGTGAGACCACTCTCTCCTGGTATTCTATTCTTTTCTTAATTGGATTAGAGGGTTTGGAAAGATTCTACCTACAGTACCCAAATACATTATAGATGTCTTAGTATTGTGTATAAAGAAAATAAGGTAGGAGAGCAGTCAAAAAAAAGAAAGAATGTATGCACGTGAAGTAATAAAGGTTAGAACTAATCTCAGTATCAAGCGAAATGGGTATAAATAGTTGTGTTGTCTGATAAAGCTAAATAAGTTTTCATTTTGGAATTAAGGAACAATGGTTAAAAATGGTACAATAAGAGAAGTATTTTGACTAGAATAGAAACTTTACTAAACTAAGCGATTTTCCGTTGTATTGTATAGAATCTATGGATTCGCAAAAAGAAAGCAAATGCAGATTATTTCCAACCTCCTCCCTCTCCCATCTCTTTATTCTATTCCAGTTGTATATAAATAAATCAAACCTATATTAGCGTACGATATCTTTCAATTGCCTAGTAGTCAATTTCTTATACACATCTCAGCTTCTTTCCTTATTATCTCTTTCACCTTGGTGACTGGGCGCTCTTTTCTCACAATACTATTGCTTGGTTTGAACTTAGGATCTTCTCTTAGCTTCTTGTTAGATCTTTTCGATTAGATTTGATTCCTGTTTCTAAACCTTTCATGATATTCAAAAGGAACTTTGTTGTTTATCGCGGTAAGCATATTTCTTATTATACGGGCTTGTGTAGGATCGTTGTCAATCCCGAAATAGATTCTATCTGTAAGGTAGGTAAGTGCCATTAATTCAAATATAACAAACACGTAAAGTTTCTTTAATTAACATAGTTTAACACAGAAAGGAAAGAATACTCAAATTATGGATTTTTATATTGTCCTTTTTTACACTGGGCAATACGAGATAGGTCCTCACTCTAATACAACTATTATTAATTATGGAATCAATAATCTAACAAAAAACTTATTTCTACTGGAAACAAAGCATGGTCTTAGGCCAGCGGAGGATGTTTTGCAAAATTTTGTAGATTTCCCTTCTAGCCTTTTCTTTTCCTCCCTTTCATTTCGAATTAGAAAGTACCCGCATTCACTATACAACTAATAAAAAAAATGAAAACTATATATCGTCTTTCTTTCAAGAGTTTGTACTCATTCCCTCCCCTTTTAACTATATATTCCTACTTCAATTTAATAGGATACATAGATTTCAGTCTAAGGTAAATAGACTCTCCGGTTCTATACAGGACTATATCTTTGTTCTTTTTACACAATTTGACATAAATAAATAAGGTTTCATATAGTATTTTTGAAGCATCTGTTTTTTTTTCAAAAAAAAAGTGCAAGATGAATGCCAGCTGTAGACAACCAAAAAGACAAAAACGGGAAAACAAACTAGTTTGTTCTTAAAACTATTTCTAGATTCCAGGTTTGGAGAAGTTTATTATGTCGTAAAATGAATGTAGGAAATATTGAAATATTCTCTATATGTTATTTGTAGAGAAAGTTATTCATTTACACAAGATGCCATTTATTTTAATCATTGACTTTGTTTATTACCTTCTTCTAAGTCTTCTTTTTGTTCACCAGTTGAGTAATGCATTTGGAATATTTTCTTACTAATTTCATTAGATATTAGCCACGAATAATACCTAAACCTCCTATTTAAGCCTTCTTCCGCAACCATTGTAGGAATTCCATTCTTTACTTTTTACCGTACTATTTTTATCTCGTGTCTTATACTTCACTTTAACTACGATATGGTAGTTGTCTTTTGCAGCTGTTGTTTCGGCAACATTGTTGTTAAGGAAAGAGTGGGATTTTGTTCGATCCCATAGTTGCTAGCTCGTTTACTAAATAATTTGTTTAGGCTAAAGAAACACTTACATGATTATCTAATTTTTTAGTTTCTAATATTTTCTCAAACACCCATGATCTTTGTTTGCTGGTTAGACAGACTACAACCTTTACTTCTCCGAATTCTTAGGTTTCTTCTTTGAGTATAATCCACAACAAAACAAATAGACAAATAGATAGTAGGAAGAAAAGACATGATGAATAAAAACTGACAAACTACTCTTGTTTTATGTTTTACATCCGACAACATGATTCGTGATTAACGCAGTGACTTTTATGTCTCTTACAGAGTTCCTTCCTATTATTAGATCTATTTTTATTAGAAAAAAGTTTGAACTACAGGTAGAGATTATATAGAGATTATACGTTTTTCTATACAATACAAAAATTTCTTTCCTGTATTGCTTTATCTCCTTTCTCCTTTCTTAGTCTTACTTTTGTCTTTTGTGCAAATTAGAAATCTCTTACTTATGACTTCCTTTAGAACAATTTGACTTTTTGTCATTTAGAGTTATTAACAACTCTCTTATTTACTTAGTTTTGACTTTTTTACCAATCCTGGAAAAATCAACAATGCTTGCTTCTCTTAATTTCATAAAATTAGATCCAGTAGAATTCCGAATTTCTAGGATAATCACTTTATCTAGTCTACCCTAAAAAAATGGGAAGTAAAGGATCGCCTTGTATTTCATAATTTACGTTAAAGCATACAAACACAAAAAAGACTCCAAAACAACTATATGCCTGTGTTTCCAGGACAATACACGGGTAACTTTCTTCTAAATATAGTTTCTTAATGAAATGAATAGGACATCGAAGCAAAGCTGCTGATTAGGAGATGACTTAATCAATTTAACTCTACGTATGTGGTTTAGTGGTACTTTTCTTCCATACTTAGATCTTGGCTAAGTATGCGTTTGTTCCATTATTATTATTATTACTAGGTCTTTGTATTATGGAGCTTTTGTCTGTTCTGTTTATAGATATCCTGCTTAGTCAGTTTTGCTGTGTAATCTCATATATTCTATTTTTTATTTTGGTGAAGGCTTTTCTTGCTCGGTCTAAAAATATTCTTGTACTCAAGAGTTTTTATTAAGTGGTAGACAACAGATGTAGAGAAGCGAACCTTAGAATTTCATAATTTTCATTTAGCGAGGGATTAAGTATAGAATGTATCAATCGACACTGAAAAGAAGTTTGCATTTTGGTTTTGTGCTATTTACATTTATTTATTTACAAAAACAGAAATAATAATAATAAAGCGAAATGAAGGCCAAACATATATTGTTGTTGGTCATTTGGTTGTTCATCAATAATCTCACTCTTGCTTGGAGCAATCGCGGGTGTATGTAGGCTGAAAAAGCTGCTGGTAGTAATAGCAGTACTTTTTTTAGAATATACATTTATGATAGACCTAATAAAAGAGAAGCTAGAACGTGACTTTGATCTCTTCTGATCAATAGAATAATAATATGGATGGAATTTGCTTAACACCAGACACAAGTAACAATACAGCAAAAGCAGAAATAGAACAAAAAGTACCAATGACTCCTGTATTTTTAGAATTCTCCTCAAAAAAGCTCTCCATATCTATTAATATTAAGAAAAATGGGTTTAATCCCACTTCCCTAAATTTTCTTCTTTGGCCTAAAAGTAGCAAATGCACAGTATAAAAAAAAAAAGAGAAAATAGAAAAGAATAGTTTTTATGATGATGATGACTAGCACTTACTCGTAGAACACACCCAAGCGAAATATCTAATAGAGTAATAAAGATTCTCCTAATGACTGTTATATTCCTTGTAGTTAAATTGACTTCTTAAAAAGTTACCTCGTCGAAAATAATGTTGTCCAGGATCTTAGCTTACTCCACTAACAAAACAACAAAAGTTCTGAAATAGTTTAGTTTGACTTAGTAAAGATCACCGTTTCAAAATGAAAACCTATAGAAGAGGATTTACAGAGTTAACCCAGGAGGATGTAAGTAGGAAATATTGGCTTACTTCGTTTACTTTGCTTCATTGGCAGAATTTTAGGGGTTGATAAGTGATTTGGGCGAAGCTATGGTTTAATAATAGAATATTGTAGGTTTTACTTCTGCAGAGTTAAGAGGGCGAAACATAGTCCCTTTAAATAGAACTCGCTTTGACTCATTAAAAAATATGAAAAAACGGAGTGTGGGAAAAGTTTTGTCTCTATTTTCTCTACTCTAAGAGATCTTCGTTCTTTTTTTAGTAAGATTGGTCTTGTAAAAGAAATGATAGAAATTCCAACCCAACCAAGACAAGCCTTGGATCGGTCAGAAATCAGTTGTGTTCAAATTAGGACCTATTTTCCATTCTTGTCCATTTCTCTAAACATTAACAAAACTAAAAAAGAAATTCTATTGGAAATGAATCCAAAAGTATTGGTAGGGATTTTATGAGAGGTGGATCTATTTACAATTCTCTAAGGAAAAAGAAATGTACTTTCGCAGAACAAAAGGAGTGAATTCCATAGAATCTGACTTAGCTCGGTGTGGGCTGTAGTTAAACATTGTTCTTAGGCCTTAATAAAAGTTGTGTTGTATTGTGTCTACGTTACTGCTCTAGTTGCTTTCTACTGCTCTCTGTTCTCTACGCCTTTTTCCTGTGGGTAGTCTGATCTTTACAAAGTCCTTCTTATTAATTAGTAGTCCACACTTGTTACCATTTCTACCAACACCAATAAAAGTAGTGTTAAGTTGAGTGCTTCTTCCTTTTGTTTTTGGATAGATTCCGTTCTTTTTTAGCCTTGTTGCTTAGAATTTACATTTTTGTTAGTTAAGTTGGATCATTCCTCATCATCATTATTTAGATTATGTGAAAATAAAAAGAATAATAGAAGAGAAGAAAGAAGGGAAAAGAAGGAGCCTATAAATGAAAAAGCTACTAAAGATTGACGAAATCTAATACGGCATAATAAATAATAACAACTTTTAGGTAGATAGATAATCCTTAGGTAATGACAGGTTATGATTGCCTATAATACTAAATATTCTCTATTCCATTTACTTTTTCAAAAACTATATATATATAATATATATATATATATATACTATGTTTTCTATATTCTTTCGAAGCAGGAATAAGTGTTATAAGAAGAGCAAAGAAAAAGAGATGTCTGGGTAATTTGGAAGGAACACATGTAAGAATATAGGCCAAATTCATTCGTGATAAGTAAATGTAATCGATAGCAATATATAGTCTTTGCCATACTTCAAAATAGATGCTTTTTTCTCTCTCTAACTAACTGTTTCCCTGGGTATTATGTTAAGAGTAGAAGACATGCATTCGTCATAAATTTGGTTTAAGTTACAACGCTATACTTGAAATCTAAATGATAGATTGAAGACTTATTCTCTTTTTAGAAGGAATAGGCGTAACGTAATAAAGCCATATGTTAAAGGAAGTTGTTATGGTTGATGGGACGGAGTCGGTACTGAATGTGTATAATCCAGCATAACCTTGCAAGATTGAGATATGGTATGGGGTTAAGAACTTTCTAATGTAAACACAAGATACACACTCACTTTTTTTTTTCATTTTCTAGTTGTAAAATGAAGGGAAGTTATCACAAAGATACTTGCTCATTCGAAATTCCTCAACAAAGGACGTTGGGCTAGGACAAAAAAGGGGGGTAAGAAAGGGTCAATCTAAAAACTACAAAGAATGAAATTCTCTATTAAACAAAACAGCAGAGATCTTATTTCTTATCTTTATCTAAGCTAAAGAAAACAGGAGTAACCTGGTATTAATTATTATTATTTCTAATTATTATTATTTATGTAGAGGAAATATTTCTTATTATCATCTATATCTATTACTTCTGAATATGAATAACGGTTGAATAACGAACGGTCTATGCTTTGCTTTCAATTAAATAAAATCCTTCTGTAAAAGGCAAGTTGTCCTTGTGTTGTGCAACCATTTTCCTTCCATTTCTATGTATTTTTCTACTAATCTACTAAGTAAGAAGAGTTTTTGTTGTTAATTGAAGTCAAACCCGTTACAAAAGACTTTGTATAACGCTTTATTTATAGAACTATTTTTATATAACTAAATAAAAGGGAAAATCAACAAAAAAATAAGTGAATGAATAATGAATAGGGAATAAGAGTCATTTTGGTATCTAATCTACATTTTCGTTAACAACGAAAAAAGCAAGAGAGTATACAACTAGTTGTGTTATGTGTGCTTTTTCTCAACAACTACAAATAGAGATGATACATATTTTCAAGTTCTTCTCTATTTTTTTCGGGTAAGAGCTCCTTATGACTAGACATAGATTTGCTCGGCGTAGATTTAAGACATCTATATACTATGAATATACTCTAATTTCAGAAATAGAAATAGTTAATGACTTTTCTCTTCTGTATCTTTATTTCGGTTTGGCCAGTTCGTTTACAATTAATTGTCACTTTTGCACATATTTTTTTCGAAAAGCTACTTCTCTATATTTGTATTTGTTGCACAGATGCACTCAGAAAGCACATGATTCTTTAAAAAAACAGACTAGGAAGTATGGTCAGGAAGAGCTTATTAAGAAAAGAACTCTCAAATAGGAAACATTGGAAATTGATTTCTCTATTTGGTACTACAAAGTTCTATTAATAAGAATAAGGATTAGAAAGTCATTTCTAAGTATCGCGCTATCTACATTGACTTAAGGCGTTATTTTCTTGTCTGTAACCAGCAAAGCTTCTATTTATGAATGTGAAGTGAATTCTAGGCGTCTCCCAAATGAAACCAACAACAAAGGAAGATCCACGTTTAGAAAGAAATCTCTATCTAAGCGTTACCCATACCTATATAACTAAGCTCTTTTATATGGGACTATATGATCTAATTTCTAACTTTTAATCATAAGGGCAAGTAGGGATAGATAACCAAAGAAGTATATCTACCTATGCGAAAGGTAAATAAGAAAACACGTAAAGAAACTCTTCGTTCAACCAGGGTAAACGTACTTAAATAGGCGAAAAGGGCCTAGTTTTGTAATGATTTCATACCGATTCTTCCTTTCTTCACAACACAATTGGAAGAAATCTGTAATTCTACCGGATAGATCAAATTTTAGTCAGCAAGAAGAACTATTTTATATTAATTCAGAAGAACACTCATCGTATATTGGTATAGTAAGATATAGAAAGAAGACACATATTTTCTGTACTGTAATATAAAATCAAAAAATATGAAATAAAATAATACAAAAATACAGAATCACTAAAGTCTTTCCCAGACACAGAGCAAACACATAAATGAATTCTGAGTTGTCTATATGAAACCGGGCGCAAAACTACGCAACTAAAAAAGTCGTATAGGAGTCGAGATCGTTGGTAGCTATTTGACTACAGTAAAAACTTAAAAGTATAAGGGTCGATCCTTAACATAGAACGAGAGAGAACACAACGCCGTCCTACTCGCGAGTCCGATAATAAAAATAATAAAGTAGTCAAAGTAGAAATAGACAAAACAAATTAACAATTAACACATCGTAATAATAAGAGTAGGTTGGTTTACAGCACGTTAAGTGAAAAAAAAACGCAGTACAGAGAAGAATTCCA
The DNA here is from genome assembly GCA_036897825.1 of Plantago rigida. Lineage (NCBI taxonomy): Eukaryota > Viridiplantae > Streptophyta > Magnoliopsida > Lamiales > Plantaginaceae > Plantago > Plantago rigida. The sequence goes on from JAYMSR010000051.1 coordinate 20,206, forward strand.
TAAAAGCGATTTTCTAATAATTGAACTATCTAAATCTTCTAATGACTAATAAATAATATTACAAGCTAATAACAAACAAAGTCGAGAATAGAAAACATTGTCTAAGTGTGCCTATACTGACACTCACTGCCCGTTCACGTAGAATTCTTATGGAAATTATGAAAGATTTTTATGATTAGTTCAAAGAGCCCCTCTCTGATTATCTTTGTAGTAAGCATCCATTCCTAAGGTTATCCTGATATCCCTTGTTGTTGGGAGGGATAATATCATTTTTCATCTTTTATCTATGTCTTATATGTTTTATCTTTCTATATTACTAATGGGTTGGGTGATATATTCGCTTTAGCACAAATAAAGTAGGTTTGGGCGAGGATACAGGATTTACGTAAGAAAAGAAGACTAATATAAATAGAATAGCGTTCTAAAAAAAATAGAAAAAGCTGCGATATAGATAGACGACTTTGATTTTATAGAGAAAATGAGCTACACTCTACTACAACTAAGCATAGGCCAAAAAACCTCGATAAAGCTGTAATTATTTCGATCAAATAGATCAAAATAGTCTAGTTTGCGTGTTTTGCGTGTGGAGAATATGTCTTATATAGTTCAATTATTTCCGTTTCATTTACATACACATACCCCTTTTTTTTATTCGAAAGAAATTCCAATACGAATAAAAAATAGTACATCCGCTCAAACCCAAAGAAAGAGGGTTTCTTTTTCTTGTCTCGGATTTACATCTCCTTTTTCTGAATATTATGCACATTATGCACGCATTGTTGTCTTGCTCTTTACTTAGAGACCCGTCGTCATCTTATTCACGATTCTAAAAAACTGCATACAGATAGATATACTTACTAATAAAGTAAACTAAGTGATTGCATAGCTAAGTGGGCGTTGGAGTTGAGGATAAATTATGGGTTTAATCAAGATTGTTGTTTACCCGAATTATTCCTTTGCTCTGAGTTTATTCACATAAGCTTTTGCAAGCATAGATATCATAAGGATATTCGTAATCTAAGAAATAAGTAATAAATAAAGAGATTTCCACGTGAATGATATACTAGGATACTAACTACAATTTACTTAAGAAGTCACGGTCACACACACCAAAAAGCGAATCATACATGCTCCTTTTGCACAATCCCACATTTATGTAGGCACAGCCACGAAAACAAAATAAGAGCAACTACTTTGATTTTCTTAGTTTTTCCGAGTAAAGAGCATAAATATGAGTCTAAATTAATGGAAGTTATTACTAATTAATACTAATTAATGTCAGCCTCGAATTATATACGAATTATATAGGAAATAGCTTTTAAAGAATACATCATACATAATAGGAGGTTATGAGTTGTTTCTCGGGCTTATGCATACTCACTCAGATAATCTGGAAATGAGAACTTTCTCAATTTTTTATACATGCTCGAAACGAAATAGATTCTTTATATTATGATCTATGTCTGCCATAAGAGGTAACCCTTTTTTTGTAGTGTAGTAATTGTTGTATCTTGTTTCTATTATTTTCTTATTTCTGTTCTTGTATTGATTCCTTTTATACTATCCTTCATAATCAAGGAATTTCATTTACAAAAAAAGCATGCGTTTATTTATTTATTAGTCGATTGGTACCTGGCATCACAACCCATTCTTTCTTTCCAGAAATTTCTATTTTATTAGTGTTATATTAGATCCAGTAATTGACGCAGCATGTCCTGTGTTTTCCGCAACGTAAATTGTGAGTATAGTAATCTTCCGAGTCATTTCCTATAAAATGATTTCTAACAATTAATTCATTTCATTTCATTAAGGTTAAACGCGCTATCAGACCAAGTCCATCCAGCACCCAGCAAAGTAATCCAAAAGAAGTCTCGTAAGGCAAACCAATTACTTAGTAGAAAGTGATTGTTTCTCTATGTATTTTAGAAAACAACCTCTATACTTCTATACATACATACTGTAGCAATTACAATTCTATTTGAATTTGTTAATAACTTTGTCAGATCCTGTCTTGTACTATTCTCTAGGAAGTATCTATATTCTCTTATTATGTATTTCTTATTTTGTATTTGTGTTTTCTATTCTCTTCTAATCTAACTCGAGTCGTCCTTTACCCCAAAAATATCCACATACATAATAGCAAAATAGAATTCTTGTAGTCATTTCTTTCCTCTCTATTCTATTTCACTTTCAAACAATACCGACAAGGCCTCAAATCGAATCGAATTTGCATGTAGTACATATTTTTCTTCTTCTTTACTTGTGTTACTACGAATTTCTTTTGGACTGGACATCTATACCAGAATTTCTTTCTTTTTTTTCTCGATCTTTATATTTCTATTCTAATTTCTAGTTGTGGGAAGCATTGCACAGCCAGAAGAAGTACATTTCTTAAAATGTGAAATTGTGAATAAAAGCTAAGAGGTTCCTCCCCGAATCAAGCATTCTGAGTGTTGTTACTCAACTTTGTAAATTAGACACCCTATATCCTTTACTTACCTGTTGTTCTCTTAACTTAAGATCCCACGATTAGGGAGTTCATGAGTTTTCGTGAAGGGTAAATAATAACTAAGACTGCTTTTTAATCGCTTTGGTCTTGTCTTTGACTCAGTTTCTCAACGTCCAGTAGCCTTAGTAGTATAGTAGGGAAGCTATAATAAATTTGACTCTTATTTTTCCTTATTATTGTTTTCTTGTTGTTATTTTATACATATAGATAGATAGATGTCTTAGCAAGGTTTTCTTTTAAAAGAACACAAACTCTGCTGAACGAAATGGTTCTATCGAGCGAGGTACACTAATATGTGTTGATTGCTTAAAACAAATGCTAAGAAAAGAGTCAAGCAGAAATGTACGTCGTTGCCATTAGTGAAATAATAGAGGAATAGTTGGAACGGACGAAGCATTATAGTATAGACATGAAAAAAGAAGGGAAAATATGATAGATAATACCCAAAGGTTCATGCGAAAAGCGCGAATGTTAATATTCACAAAATAGAAAGGAACCGAAAGAACATACTATTTGAAAGTAGTCTATAACCAGCTGTACCAAAGTCATAAATGAAACGAAATGAGAAGTAGAACTTAGAGGTATCTAATACTCCTTTTGTATTTTTTTTGTAATTCCAGATGGGTGAGTGAATCAAGGAGAGTAGTTTCCTACAATCATAATAGGACTTCCTAAAGTCAATCCCCTTTCCGGTAGACGACTTCATTTACGTGCGGAACTGAATATCCATTTTTCAAGTATGGAAGTAAGAGATGTGACACATCGCGGGCAAATATCCCTACAAAGCTTAAATACTTAAATAACTGACTAAGGATGTATAGCTATTAAGATATGAGATAAGGAAGGCTTTTATTTTGATCTTTTTGTAACGTGTTGTATGGCAGGTATAAGGCTTTGTTGCGAAGTAATAAGGATTCTGCTGCTTAATAAAGGGTAATAAAATAAATACTCGTATTGGCTTCAGATTCAGACCAAGAAGCGCGATTGCCCTATTCATGTACTACTCCTCCTAGTAAACACAAATACTCAACCCTTTTGTAGGTTCGTATAGGAGAATAAAGTCAAGATAATTCAAGTTGTTGTTGGTGATCAGTTATACAGTATGGAAAAGTTCACACGCGTAAAATACATTTCTAAGAAATAGAAAAAATTTCACAAAGAGAAGCGCGTAGCATTCCATTCAGTATTTCAATTCTTCTGAAAGTTTCTATTCTTACTTTAATAGGACATACCAAGGCACTTTTAGCGAACTATTTCCTACTATCTTTTATGAGTCTTTTCTGATGGGCGTGTTCCTCTTTCTCTCCCTAACTAACTAATACTCTACGATTTTCCAGAGAATGAGCTAGTCCTTCTAACACGAAAAGAGAACACTTTGCTGGTGTGGTGGATTTGGTTGCGAGATGCCTGAAAATACTTATGATTTAAGTCACAAGCACAAGAATTTTCGAATTAATGACAGAACAACAACAATAAAAGGGCACTTGTTTACTTGTTTGTGGAATTCAAAAGAATATAGAGAATAGAATTTGAAACTTGCTATGACAACCCTTTAAGTACTACAATTTGGAGTAGATTTACTTCTTATTTTTTGTTTAGAAAAAAAAGAAAGAGATGGGATATTTTGCTACGGGGTCTGCTACTGCTAAATGTGTTCTTAATATACCAATGTGTTGTTTGTTTATATATTTTCTTTTCGGCAAAAGACACAGGGGCGATTATTAATTCGTTGTAGTTGCATGCTATGAATCTTTTTATACGCATATGGGTATTCTAATTTTTTACATTATTTATTTGTTTTTATTTCTTCTGATTTTTCAAAGGATACTCTTTTATAGGCAAAATGTCTAGGTATATCTAACAACTCCTTGGTTGGGACTCTTTCAAATTTTTGGAAACTATTCCCGTATCCTTTAAATATAGAGAGAGTAAGAAATATGGGTTCAAAACTAATATTTCTTAGTTTTTGGGACAGGGGTTGTCTATTATACTTGACGAATTATTGAAATACAAACCAATTCAATTCTATAGTTGCAAATGTGGCAGGCGCAAAGGGCTCGAAGTTAGTTAAAATCATATTGATCAGGCCTTGTGTGCAAACAACTTTACAACTCTTTTTAAGATATTCTATCAGTATTAGTAGTAATTAGTAGTATAGAAATAAGGATCAATTTCAGTCAGAAAGAATATCCCTTCTAATGTAATGGAAAGAAATATGAGAGAGACCGAGAAGATTTCTTTATTCAATACTAATTAATATGCATATCATAGTACAGTCCTTTGTACCCAGAACCCAAAAATTTGAAAGAGTTAACGAACGTTAATTCTAGAGATTTTATGTGTTATGTATATGTAGGATTTTTCTCCTTTATTCCTTATGTTTCCTTACGAGAACTTTGAACGGTACCCGAAAGATGTTATACTTCTCTATTTTTTGACAGCTACCAAAAGCAAAATTAGCGGTAGATCTCAAGATCTCAAATTGTGCCTACTAATACGCTAATACAAAGAGTTAAAACGAATAAAATGTAGATAATCCGGGTAGACAGGTAGATAATAAGGGCAAACACCATGGCGTACAACCAACCTGGGATGGTTTTTTCTTTTTTGTATCTAGAAAGAATATAGAATAAAATATAGAAGCATGATCATCTATTAACTACCAAGCGTTCTATATTCTACTTAACTTACACTATTTCTATACGTAACAAGAATAGCGGCTAGAAGAAAGAAAAGAGATCATCCAATCCAAATAATTGAAGACAAAGAAAGAAGGAATCGTCGGGTACGGCAAAGATTAGATACAAAATTGGCTTACTGTTAATGCGATATAACGAAGAAATGATAATATAACCTAACCTACCTAGACCTTATACAAAAGTCTTTCAATTCTTACTTCACGTTATATAAATAAAGGAGGGAAATTCTAAGAAATAAGGAAAAGCTCTTCTCTTTTTTAACATTGTTATAGAATAGATGTGAATGAATTGGATTCGAAAATACAATTCATTATTTTGATCTGTTTGTAATCGACTTTATGCGCATAGATCAATTATGAGTGGTCTCTAAGGAAATTTTCTACTTAACAACATTATAGTACTGTTCTAGTCCCAAATTCATGCAGTGTGCCAGGCCAGGCTTTTTTATATATAATAAATAATGTGTGCCTTAGTCCTTGCCGTCGAGTAAGAGTCACGATACGATAGATGGAACGAAATATTGGTGAATATTAGTGTCGATGGGATGAGATTCGGCTTCTTTCTTTTCTTTTTTTAGATTATGTTATATTATGACTGATTAAAGAGAAAGTCAAACCCATTTCAGTTCTGAACGTTAGTTTTCGAAATGATTGGACAATAATTTCTTCTAGACAAAGGATCTGTTATAGTTGCTGTATAGGCCTAGTAGTTTGTCTATACAACTATACAACATTCTCTTAACAGTTCTGGGTAGTATCATCTTTATGCTCTGCCACGTCTTCCCTTCTTAGTAGCTATAGGGCTCTTTTCTAAGAACATGGTACTCATTTATTAGTTTCTATTTTTTAGATTCTATATTCAAACTATATTAATAAAAGATCGGGGTTGCACTCTTCTTTTTCCCTGTTCCTGTGGAATCTCCTCTTTTCAGATAGAACATTGTGTTAAGCTATCTAGTACTGAACTTCTTGCAGACTGCTTACTTCGTAGAAGAAATTCTAGAATTCCAAATGAAAATCAAGTTGTCTGGGTGAGATCTATTTCTTTATCTAATACATGCCCGGGTCGGGTCTCTTTTTCAATAGTTCAATAGAAGGCATTATTGACACAGAAGTATGTCAACTACGAAACAATGAAGTAATCATACATCCTTTTTGCTGGAGACTTCGTGTTGTAAATTAGATAGTTATCTTGCTCGCCTGTTTTCTAAAGTTTCCCTTAAGTACAAGATAAAAAAAGACCCGCCGTATTTATTTCTTTTCTGAGACAATTGTGAGAATTATCCAATCTAGACTACAACTCATTTTTTGCGGTAATAAATGAGTACTAAACTGTGTTATTATTGCTTCAGACAAGTTTTTTCTTTGTGAGACTAAAAAACTGACTAAACTAATATGAATAGAAACGTGTGCTTAAGCTTAAGTAGGAAGTTAGAGTTGTTTTCCTTTATAGGTAGCTCATATCTTATAGAATCTATTATTTTGTCTTATTTTGTGAGTTGTCTTTTCGCTTAGAATCCTCTGTTCTACCGTTTTGATCCAACTCTAAAACTGTTCGTAGTAATTTCTTATTTATGTAGTTCTATTCCTCATATGCAAATTCTTTTCTCCTACTGCAAATGCGCCATGTCTTGCACAAGGATTGTTGGAATTGGAATCAATCCTACTTTCTTTTTTATTAGTTGGATCTTATATCTTACTTTTCAAGTTTCTGTTTTACGAAGGAATTTGTACAGGGCTTTTTCTTTTTGTATCAATATGATATCCCTGCACTTATTTTTTTTTCTTTTTTTTTGTCTTGGACTTCGAAAAAGTTATTACACTTACACTAAGAGAGACAAACAAATACAGGGTGAAAGGTTGGTTACGGTTGTGTTGTTGGCCCAGAATTGACGCAGATACAGAGAAAAAATCGTAGGATATCGGCGAAGTCTAAATCACGAGTATGTGAATCATAATAATTGTATTGTTTTTCATTTTCCTCATTTTTGCATTGGGCGTATTTCTTCCGTTGGAAATCTAGTAAGTTTTTGTCCCGACTCCTTTTTTTTAATAAACCCGTATAGTTAGAAGGATAATACATTCTGTGCGTACTTGTTTTAGCATATCTGCCCTAGAAAGTCATATTCGATTTTCTCTTACTTTGTGACTGAAAATCAATTATGGGGTAGGTTGGATGGACTTCTTGACTTTTTGGGTTATTTATTAGCTTTCTGATCCTGCATACATTGTTTGAGATTTTCTTGTTTCTTTTCTCCACCTGACCTACAAAGGGAATACTAGTACCTTAGGGATATTGAATTTTAGACTCCTGCCCTGCTCTGTAAACGCGTATCCATTAGGTTCCTTAGAGACTCGACTGCCAAACCATTACTACTTTATCTCAAAAATCAACAACAAGTAGATGTTACAGTCATTCTCTTACTACTACTACTACTAGGACAGACTTACTCGTGTATTAAAAACCTATTATCTCTAAGTTGTTTGGAGGTAAGAATTAACGTCTTTAAACAGATGGTGGCTGAAACACCCCATTCTCGCCTTTTTTCGGGTCATTTCTAGCTAATCCAGTGATTTTAGACCGACTTGCTTAGCTATTTGCTGTACTTGGGCCCAAACTAGACAAGAAAAGTAGGTAACCAAGAATGCCAAAAAAAACAGGAAAAAAAAGACACCTTTTCCCACTCCTTGTCAGTCGTGACCCTGTTGGGACCTTGGTGAAATCTTTAGTAGTCTAAACTTTTCTTGCTCTGCCTTTCTATTTTCTATTTTATAGAATATATATACTATGCTTAATCTATGCTTAGAGAGAGAGTGAGAGAGTCTACCGCTGTTTGTTGGATGGAGGAGGGACGAGCCAAGGGATCTAATATACGTTCGGAAAGGTACTAAATCCTAAATCAGTATGCTATTGAATGTTATACATGAAGATAGGATAGGGATGCCTTTTTTTCTTTCCATAAAATGTTATTATTTATTTTCTATGTGTACTGCTTAGTTTGGTCATTGTAATGTTGTCCTTGCTCCTATAGATAGATATTATTTCTTATTGGTATCTTGGTATTATTTTGTATGGTATAATATGTTCCTCCCATATAGTTATAGTATAGTTTATTTCCTTAGCCTTTACCCACTCACTCCTCTATCTACTACTTTTAAATACTTAAACATGCTGCAATTAAATATTCTAAATTCTATATCTAATACTACCTAGGTAAATAAAAGTAAATAGAATAGCGAGGTAAGGTGTGAATACTTCTATTTTATTTATATATGTTGTATATGTGTAAATCCAATCCTTTAGCTAGTAAATAGTTAGTATAGGTGTAGTGAATACTCACTAAAAGAAGAGAAGAGTCGTTTTCTAATATAGATAACCTTTCTTCTTAGATAATTCATTTAGTTGAATGCTTTGTTCTTATTCTCTTTTTGGGTATATCCTAATTACTTCATTTTCATTAATGTCCAATCCAATAATATGTCTATTGTCTACTATAGTATGGTCTAGATCCAATCTTTAAGGGTAGTAAGTAGGGTTTCTTATTATTTGTCTACCCTTCAGCGTGTACTATTTGAATTATACTAATTGAAACTCGAGGAGCTATTATGTAAGAAAGGTAGGAATACGAGGCGGGCTACTTTTCTTAATCCTATTTTTCTATACTATAAAAGAAATGTCTTGTCATTTTTTGTACGTTAGTATCTATGTATCTATCATAGTAATTACTCTATGTACTTGCTCCAACTCTTTCTTTATTACTATGTTCTTTCTATCTATACTATCTAAGAGTCCTTCTTTGACTTTCTTTGTTTGTTGGTTAACTGTACCCAAGTGAGTATAGGCTCTTCCTTCTTCCTATATACTATATATATACACCTTTCCCGGACACCTGCCTTGCTAGCTTATCCTTTTGTTTGTCTTAGCTCTCTTCTATCCGACGTCTGCCCGTAAAGTAAGAATTAGTTTCTGTTTTCATGTCACGTTGTTTGCAAGGGATATTTTGTTTAGAGTAGATTCAACCACACCTAACCTATAATTAGTTGTTAGTTGTGTTTTTGGTTCTTATTTCCACCCCTCTAATTTTTCATTTGGTTTTTTTTTCTCTTTAAATCTATTCAATATTCAAGATGTAGGTAAGGTAATTCTCTGCCAATTTTGTATTCTGGATTGACTGTGATTGTACTCATGTATTATTGTAAGTGTACTGGCTTGTTCTACCTTTTTTAGAAACACTATAAAGCAGTAATTAACAAGTTCTTTTCTTTGATTGATAAATTTCATTAAGCTCTACGCACGAAGTTCGTTCTAAAAAGGTTTTGTTTTATAGAATTTATTAGAAGAGGTGTAATCTATGAAGGTAGCTACCCCTCATAATACTTACTTGAACTTTAAGAACCAAAAAACATTCGTATCGGTCAATTATTTTGGACTAAGACTTTGCTTTGAGCTTTGGTTATAGTGTGCCTTTTTCGACAACTTGTTATGAAGCACTACTCCTGGTGGTTACAAGATACAAGACGAAATAGACTCTTCTCCTTTCGGTAAATTTGTTTGTTTTCCTCGAAAAGATAAAGGGTTTCCACCAAGTAACGAACGATTGTCTTTTCTTGATTCATTATTATTTCGGGTATTGTCATTTATTTATTTATACACACACCTACCCCTTATTAATTTCTAATTGTGAATTGCTGAGTTATTTTCTTTCTTCTTATCCCATGGACTTTATTCTCTTTAATCTATTACTATACTTTTCCATATTTGAAAACCTATACGCTCTACACTAATATATATAGCAAGTAGATCATCAATGCAAGCAAAGATCCGACACAATCCTCTTTCTGTATGTATGAATAATACCGAATTCTTTCACCACTTAGTATATTTACAAAGATGAGAATACACTTGAATTAGGTGAAATTCATTTCATTTGTATGAGTCTCTTACTTACATTACAACACTATTCATCTACCTGTATTTCTCTAAAGAACTGCTAATTTCGACGAAGACTTTAATAAAAGAAGTATCTTGTTTTTAGAAAATGGGGTGGAGGACATCATATACCTTATGCCAAAAGACGGATGCTTTGAGAAGTTGGTAAATTCCTTCTATACAGAAATTTGTAGTAATGCTTCGAGTCTGGGATTTCTTTATTCTTTTTGATACTCAGTACTTCGCTCATTAGACTTAATATTATATCTACTAATTAATTAGACTATCAGCGTGTTTTGGTTTTCTATTCCAAAGAAAGATAGATACATTTTCAATCTCATTGTTGTCTCATTCTAGAATCTAATTCCCTGAACTTTCTATTATAAGAAATTAACGTATACTAGAAGAAGTTCCACCCACCTATGCAATCTGTTTTATTCCTTCTTTTCCTCGGCAAATATTTCTTTATACACCAGTTACTTACTATTCCTACGCACAAAAGGGTTTCTATGAACAATTTCGCACAATTGGTTATTAAGGATTTGTGAGAGAACTATACTAAAAGGTAAATAGATAGAATTAGGAAATACTGAAATGTCTGCGATTCGTCTAATTTATTTCTAGTTTATATACAACTATGTATTGTGTATAACGTTGTAAATAATCAGTAATGATTTAGTTGAGTGAGAGAGTCTCAATAGCTCTTTTCTGTTTGGTAGAGAGTCAACATGTATCTTAGATTATGAACCCGCAATGGATACCTCAAAGGATAGTAGATTTCTGAATATCCATCCTATCGACGAATCCTATTATTCACGTTACGCAATATCGTTTTGAATATCTCTTTATTTTATTAGAGTTCACTTTTTTTCCTTTTGGCGAAAGACCCACTACATGATCAAATATGACATTTCTTTTCTTTTTCTTACTTTGCATATGTCTTGTAAGTTTCTAAATAGAATGGACAACAAAGGACATGACTGCACAAACAACTATCATACATAATAATACTAGAAAATGGGTGGATTTTCACACTCTAAATTTGTTATCTATTACTTATTCTTTTTAAAACGAAACGAGTTATATGTAGTCAATTCGGAAAACAGCTTTAATCACAACATTAGTTCAACAGAAATACTTTGTTTTATCAACCATTTTGCCTTTTAGAGTTAGTATTTAGTATACTTAATATACTGAAAAACGTAGCAAAGGGCGGATTGCTGAATAAAAAGTCGGTGACTGAATTTGTAGTCCATTTCTTAGTTCTTAGATTGAATGTCTAAACTGTGACAACATTTTGTTAATCAATTCTTTTACGGCTTTTTCTGCCTCAAAGAATTCTATAAATACATAAAAATACCACTAGATTGTCGTGAAATTATTGCTTACCTTTAGTTATTTCTACCAGATCTACCAGAAGAGATTCCTGCTTTGTTTGGGTAATCCATATTAACTTATATATATATATAGTAGTTGATATAAACATAAACGTGCACATAGTAGTATAATAAGAATGGGAAAGAAACAAGAAAGAATTACAACAGAAATACCTCCTCGCTTAAGCCTAAAAAAGATCAAGTGTGAGAAGAAGCTGTAGAAAACCTTTTCAAAAATCCTTATTGAGAGAAATCTCCTTTGTTGTTTTACAACTATCTGTTTTTATATTCCATATACGGTAACAAATCTAATCAAATTAGTAACTATGTTGTTTGGTTCTATAGAAATTCTATGATCTATGTTAAAGATTCTCTTTGTGTGCGAAAAAAGTTAGTTCTAATAAATAAAGATGTAAAGATGGTGCGCAGGAATTGTTAAAATATTTCAAAATAGAAGTTGTATTTTCTTTATTGCACTCCTAGATATCACCAACAACTGGGGTATTTGTTCTTTCATTTTATGCTACGGTTTTTTCAGCATAGCTATTTTAGTTTCAACACCTAAAGTATACTGTTTTCTGGACCTTCTAAGTAATTGTGTAGGCAAGCAAGTGTCTTTTTTTTTTAGAAGGAGGAATATGTGTATGTAAGTCTAAGGATTAGTAGTTGTGATGAACTAAATAAAATAAATACATTGTACCTGGAGACTTCTCTTGCTTGAATCAAATAGGCATATATTATGTTCTAAAACGACATTGGAGAATTTGGTAATTGATAGATACAAAAGTGGCCTTTATTTCTTATCTTGTAGTGTAGTATAACAAAGTATATAAGGGATAGCCAGCCCGATGCAAAAGATACTATGAAATGCAAGAAGTCCTGCCTGCCTAAAATAGAATAAAATAGAAAAAGAAAGATCTAAATTACAGTACTAATGAATTAGATATATATATATACGAGGTATTCTAGAAATCAAAGTAGACAAAAAAGAAACTACGAGGTCTGCAGAAGGCATATGTAGATTCGCCTAGAATTCCCAATTCCAGTTCCAAAAGAAAGAAAGTTCAATAATCTAAATACTATACTCTAGATATTTCCATGTGTATATGAATCTTTGCAAGTGTATTAATAATAATAGTAAATAATAGTATAACTGTGTCTTTTTCTTCTTCAACTTAAGTGAGTAGTAGTAAAGACAGAGCAGCGCTATTTGTGAAATTGTAATAATCAAAATCTCCGCATCATAGCATAGCTAAGAATATTAAGAAGTATTAAGATCGAAACATAAGTTCACGAAGTCTGATAGAAAAGAACTTGGCATCCCCGAGACAAGACCAACATTAATCTAATAGAATTTCTTATAGTAACTCCTACTTTACTTTCTTTACTTTTACAGCAGTTATTTATGTTTGGTCCTCCGGTGTTGTTTTACACGGCGTATTTCTTCCAGCTATTAACTACTTTTGCTTATGATTCTATTCGCTACAATCTTGGTGCAATTAGGATCTTGGTAACAAACCACTTATCTTACTTCTTTATTTAGTTAGGTGCAATCTTTCAAAATATTTCAGTCAGAAAGTTCCATTTTGTAACTTTGTTTTTTGTTTCAAAAGAAAATTCATATAAACACAAGAATTTGATCTAAATAAAATAATGTGAAAAAAAATGGCACGTATATAGGAGATGATATTGCAATTGCAGCATTTCTTTATTCTATGCTCTTCTCTTCTGTTCTGCTTCTATACTCTATACCTAGACCTCTTCTTTCTGTTCGATTATAGCAATAAAAAAAACCATACATATTTTTTGATCCAGTTTTCATAAATTTAGAATAGGTTGTATGATTCTTATTAGCTTTATGTTGAAGATAGATTCTAGAAACAACATAG